>VMDO01002928.1:23035-154973 GCA_007922755.1 Pedetes capensis | reverse complement strand
GATGCCATAGAATCTACTGAAAATTTAAGTTGGCTGACTGTATTTTGTAATTCCAGAATTCCTGTTTGTTTCTTCTTCAGGATCTGGATTTCATTGCTGAATGTTCTTCTAAGTTAGATAATTGTCCACTGTTTCGGTTGCTTTCATCTATTTGATTTTGGTGTCTTGGAGGTCTTTCAACCTACTTGTAAGCAGACTTCTGAATGCTTTTTCTGGCATTTCTAATATTTGGGTTTCTTTAAAATTGAGAAGGATTGTGGTTGTTTAAGGTATCTTCTTCAACCTGGTTTTTTGATCTTGTGTGTTTTTATATTGAGCTTTTGTCATTGCTTGATCTGGATATTGCTGCTTTATTTGCTTAGGTTTGTCCTTGGTTTGATGCCTTCTTTTGGGATCTTGGACTCCAGTTTAGCTCAGAGGGCAGAAAGGTTTCTGCTGCTAGAGTGATAGCTTCATCTAATATCACCTTTATAATTGTGATTAAACTTGTTTGAGCATTGGTGTTCTTTAGGGAAATACTTATGGGAAGAAATTATTAGGGATAGCAACAAATAGGACTGGGGATTAATATAGGATATAATATAGGTATAGATGCCTGCAGCCGTAGACCTGTGGCAATCGATCCCGTCAGATCTCGGAAGCTAAGCAGGGTCAGGCCTGGTTAGTACTTGGATGGGAGACCGCCCAGGAACACCAGAAGTTGTAAGCTGGGAGAAGGACCCGGCAACCCCCTCCCAAAAATCAATCTGCCATTGAAAACCCTATGAACAGCAGAGAAACAATGACAATAGTGTTTCCCCTGTTGTACAGAGGGTCGCTATGAGTCGGATACCGACTCGACGGCACCTAACAACAACAACAACATAGGTATAGATAGCAGGAAGATGAAGGTCTGATACACAGGTGAGTGGGGAATAGAGATAAGAATAGGATCAAACAGGGATGAGGAAGAAGAGCAAGCAAAAATAGGGGGTTGTTGGAGTATTAGTGAGAAAAGAGCAAAATTGTGACTTTATCTATTCCTTATATGTAATGTATATTTAATTAGTTGATTAATATGTAAGTATATCTATATGTGGCTATGCAAACTTTCCAGGAGGTCTAGCAAATGCAAGGTTAGGAGAGGTCCTAGTTTGTTTATGATGAATAAATTTGGGATGTATTAATTGACTGTTGTTTTTATTGTTAGGTGCCATTGAGTCAGGTCTGACTCATAGTGGCCCTATTTATAACAGAATGAAACACTTCCCAATTCTGTGCCAGGTACATAATCTTTTTTTATGTTTAAGCCAATTGTTGCAGACACTGTGTCAATCCATCTAGTTGGAGGTCTTCCTGTTTTGTTGTTGTTGTTGATCTGACACTCTCCCAAATGTGATGTCCTTTTCTGGGGATTGGTCCTTCCTGATAACATGTCCAAAATATATAAGATGCAGTCTAGCCATCGTTGCTTCCAAGGAGCACTCTGGTTGCTCTTCTAGGACAGATCTATTCTTTTGATAGTCCTTGGTATATTCAATATTTGTCTCCAGCACCATAATTCAAAAGCATCACTTCTTCTGTCTCCATTATTCAATGTCTAGCTTTAACAATCATAACCTTTTGCTTTCCTCACCAATGTTCTCTTTGATGTCATGCCACAACTCATCTACTCTTTGATCGTTAATGTCTAACACATCAAATCTATTCTTGAGGTGGTCTCTGAACTCAGGATATACTCACAGTCATACCGTGGCTCTTGAACACTTTTTCTAATTGTCTTCAGTTTAGTTTGAACCTGCATATGAAGAGTTGATGGTCTTTTCCACAATCAGCACCTGCTCTTTTTCTGACATTTGATATTGAGCTTTTCCAAGAATATATTCAATTTGGTTTCTCTATCTTCCACCTGGTGAATTCCATGTGTTTAGTCACCATTTATGTTGGTGGAAAAATGCATTTGCAAAGAAAGTATCATTGATCTGACAAAATTCTATCATGCTATTTCTAGCATTGTTTCTGTCACTAGGGCTATATTTTCCAACTACTGAGCCTTCTTCTTTGTTTCCCACTTTTGCATTCCATTCACCAGTAATTATCACTACATCCTGATTGCATGTTGGATTTATTTCAGATTGCAGGAGCTGGTACAAATCTTCCCTATCTTCATTTGTAGCCTTGGTGGGTGTGTAAATTTGAATAATAGTCACATTAACTGGCCTTCCTTGGAGGCACATGGATATTATTCTATCACTGACAGCATTGTACTTCAGGACAGATCTTGAGATGTCTTTTTTTTTATGATGAATGCAACCTATTTCTCTTTAATCTGTCATTCCTTGCATAGTAGACCATGTGATTATCTGATTCAAAATGGCCCATACCAGTCGATTTTGGCTCACTGAAGCCTAGAATATTGATGTTTGTGTGTTTCTTTTCCCTTTTGACAATTTCTAATTTTCTTAGATTCGTACTATTTACATTCCACATTTCCATTATTAACAAACGTTTGCAGTTGTTCCTCCTCATTTTGAGTTGTGCCACATCAGCAAATGGAGGTCCCTGAGGCTTTACTCCATTTCAGTCATTAAGGTAGACTCTACTTTGAGGAGGCCACTCTTCCCCAGTTGTCTTTTAAGTGCCTTCCAAACTGTGGGTCTCATTTTCTGACACTATTTCTTATAGTGTTTCTCTCCTATTCTTAGGGTTTTCAATAGCTAATTGTTGTGGGAGTGGCCAAGTCCTGTTCCCTAGTCTTAGTCTGGAAGCTCAGCTGAAACCTGTCCATCATGGGTGACCCTGCTATTATTTGTAATAATGGTAGCATAGCTTTCAGCATCACATCAACACACAGGCCTCCACAGTATGGCAAACTGACAGACCCATGGGGGTTATTTTACTTAGGTATCCTAACCTACTGGTTGAAAATTGTGTCTAGTAAGCTTGGTAAAGAAAGGTTTTGAAGTCTGGAAGTAGAGGGGAAGATAAAGTGGTATGGGGAAAAGGTAAAAAGAGACTAAAGGATATAAACAATTTAGTATAGCAATAATATAACAGCCTCAAGATAGACAACCAGAGAACTACATGTATATATAGAGAAAGAAAAAAACAAAAGGTGAATCCAACAGTAGCTTAACTCATACTGATTGATGTAGTTTATGTGACAGTCACCTAGTTCCTTGTGACTGCCACCTGCCTATCATGGTTACAGCTCAGTTCTCAGGGCGTGTGCCCTCCAGATTCTTCTATACACTCTTAAGGTGATCCAGTTCAGGTCCCTTTGACCCCTGGAGTGTCAGGATCCCCTTAGGCACCCCAGATGTGTACCCTAAGTGGCCACTCCCTCCAGTGCTGCAGGCTGCCAAGGCTTGTACACTAGTTCTGTCTTTGGGGTGATTATAACCTAAATAGCGATGTTTCTGTTGACCACTGCCTTCACTGTGGGCCTTTGGGTCTTACTTCCCTGGTACCAACAAGGACACTTCCCCAAATTCACTGTTTCTGGGCCTGCTACACAGTGCCCTAGCAGAGAATGAGCCTTCTTGGAGATCCAGGTTACTGGAGAGCACTCCATACACCCAAGTTTCTCAGGGCAGCCACTGCTTGTCTCAGAGATTTTGAGGTTTGATTAAATGAGCAATGCTCCACACCTGGAGCCCACACTATAGCTGCTGGGAGATTCTGGTGCTGCAGTGTGCACAGTAGCCTCGGTGTGCACAGTAGCTGCTCACTTCTTCAGGTAGCCCTCCACTCACCTCTGGAGCTTGTTTAACTAAATGGGCACTGTTTGATCCCCAGTGCATACTTTATGGTTGCAGCTCCTTGATCCCCCTAGGTTGTTGGGTAGGTGGAGAAAAACTGGTGTTCCTTTGTTTCATTAACCCTATGTGTTCTCTCCAATGGACTGTGGCTGTGTTTTCCCAAAGCCTACATTCAAAGAGAGGGCTCAGATTGTCCTCAGTCTGCTATCAGGGGCCTCCCAAATACTGGCAAGAGAATTTGTATTTTCCTACTGGGGCAGACTCCTCTGTACCTCCAGTCTTGTTCTCTGTCAGACCTCTTGCCACCAGCTCACCCGGGAGTTGCTGACCATCACAGAGAAGTAATGTAGTCCATGAATTAGCCTCACATCTGGAATATTTGTCTCGGGCATGTTGGGCTTCCCGCTCCTGCTTCTCCAAGCGGACATGGATCCGTCTCACACTACGCATTCTCACATCTGAAATCCCACCGGCTGGTTCCACTTCTCAGTAGATGAGTTTTCTGCTTTAAATCTGGTGTCATAGCACAATCACTCTTCTACTGGTTAAAGCTGTTCTCTGATACTTCTCCATTCCAAAAAGAGACATTTGTGGCATGTACCTAACTCTTTTTTTCCTCCCCTGGTCAAAGCATGGCTGCTTTCAATCTGCCATCTTAACCGAAACCTTCAAAATTTTTGCCAATGGCTTTAATCTATATTTCCTTAATGGCTCTGCTGGAATTCCTGAGGCTAACCAAGGGCTACCCTGAGAAAGGGCGGATACTATGCACACTGCAGTGCCAGAATCTCCCATGAATATCTCCTCATGTACTTATTTGCCATCTGGTATCCTTTTTGGTAAAGTGTTTGGCCCAATTTTTAAATGAGTTGTTTGTTTTTATACTGTGGAGTTTGAGTTCCCTATATGTTTTCTGGATATCTTGTTAGATATGGGATTTGTAAATATTTTCTCCTAGACTATAGCTTGTCTTTTCATTTTACTTTTTAAAATATCTTTCTCCTTCCTTCCTCCCTCCCTCCCTCTATCTCTCTCTCTCTCTCTCTCTCTCTCTCTCACTTTCTTTTTCATTTTGGGTTTTTGTTTTAAGATAGAGTCTCTGTGTGTGGCCCACCCTGGCCTGGAACTCAGTATGTAGACCAAATTAGCCTCAACTCACATTAATCCTCTTGCCTCAGCCTCCTGAGTGTTGGGATTGCACATATGTGCCACTATGCCTGTCTGTCTTTTAATTCTTTTAACATTGTTTTTCTTGGAGATTTTTTTTTTTGAAAAGCTGGAGGTTTTTCTCAGAATGTTAAATGTAGATGCAATGATTCCATTCCTAAGTATTTACTCAGGAGAAATAAAATAATATTTATTAGTTTCTTATGGCTTTAATAAATTACCTCAAACCTAGTTGCTTAAGACAACATAGTTTTGTTTCTGCATGTTACAACGCTAAAGATGAGTTTTGCTAGACTAATGTCAAATTTGCCTGCAGCTATAGCCCTGTGGCATCTGATCCCATCAGATCTCAGAGGCTAAACAGGGTCGGGCCTGGTGAGTACTTGGATGAGAGACTGCCCAGGAACACCAGGTGCTATGGGTTTGGGAGACAGACCCGGCAACCAACTCCCAAAAATCAATTAGCCATTGAAAACCCTATGAACAGCAGAGAAGCACTGACAATAGTGTTTCGCCTGTTGTACGTAGGGTCGATATGAGTCTGATACTGACTCAACAGCAACTAACAACAACAACAATGTCAAATTGTTGGTGGGCTGGTTCCTTCCAGTGGCTCTAGAGGAGAATCTGTCTCCTCGCATTTTCTGACTTCTGGAGGCTGCTTGCATTCCTTGTCTTGTGACCTGTTCCTCACATTGCTCCAGCCTTTGGCTTCCATTGTTGCATATCATCTTTTCTCTTTGTTTGTCCAGTCTCCCTCTGTCTCCTTCTTATAAGGACATTTGAGATATATTTAGGGCCCACCTGGATAATCCAGGATAGTTTTCCTATCTCAAGATCCTTAATCACAACTGCAGTGTCCTTTTTGCCATATGAGGTCACATTCACAAGTTCTGGGGATAGGAGTGAGGATGTCTTTGGAGGCCAGTATTCATCCTACCATAGCCTATCTTCTGGCCCTCAAAGATCCACATTCATCACACATGCAAAATACATTCATCTCACCCCAACACCCCCAAAAGTCTCAGCCCTGCTGCATCGATGTAAGTCTAAAAATCTTGTCTAAACATCATCAACTCAAAAGTCCCAAATGTCATCTAAATCACTTATGGGTGAGGCTTGGATTATAATCCATCTTGGAGTACCTCCTATCTTTAGATCTGTAAAACTAGGAAACAAGTACTGTCATGCACAGCATGAGGACAGTGGGCATATATGACAGAGGTCCCACAAGATTATAATCAAGCTCAAAAATTCCTATTGCCTAGTGACATTGTAGCAAAACACATTACTCATGTTGGCAATGGTGCTGGTGTAAAAAGACCTGCACTGCCAGTCATATAAAAGTACAGCACATATAATTATGTATGGTACTGAATACTTCATCATGATAATAAACAACATTACTGGTTTATGTATGGTATTTACTGATGTATTGTTACTTTAAGAGTTAACTGTTTTGTATTTGTTTGTTTGTTTGTTTTGTTTGTGGTTCTAGGGGCCTGAACCTAGGGCCTTTCACATACTTTGCAAGTGCTATACCACTGAGATGCATCCACAGCTCCTTTTTTCTGTGTTTCTTTACTTTTTTATCTTGAGACAGGGTTTCGCTAAGTCGTACAGGCTGCCTCTGACCTTGAACTTTTGATCCTCGTGCCTCTACTTCCTGAGTTGTGGGGATTACAAGCATGTATCACAGCACCCAGCTGGAGTTAACTTCTACTTACAGTAAAAAGTTTGATCCCAAATTGTATTCTGTGGTTCATCTGTAGCAGCCTCACACTGCTAATGCTCACTTCCTCCTTTGATCTCATCAACAAGCCATGTCCCATAAATGACCTAGGCCTGGCAGGTCTGGGTAAGGACACTGTGTGGTGCTTGGAAAATGGTGGTATCACCTAATGATGCATTTCTCAGAAGGTATCCCAGTTGTGAGGTGATGCATGTCAAATTCAATGGTGGGACAGTCATAGGATAACAGTTTTAGAAATTCCTATCCCAAAAGGAAGGAAATGGAAAAAAAATGGAAAGAAGAAAAAGATACTAGCCTCAGGCAATATCAGAATTCAATAAAAAATATTAAATTTCAAGGTCTGGAAATAATCCTCCGTGACTTACAATTGGCATTAAGTAGTATGATTCCTCTAAAGATATTCTTTTTCAAAATTGCTTTGCCTTTCTTTTTTCCCCTTCTTTCTTTCTTTTTCTTTCCTTCCTTCCTTCCCTTTCCTTTCCTTTCCCCTTCCTTCCTTTCTTCCTTCCCTTCTTCCTTCTTTCCTTCCTTCTTTCTTTCTTTCTTTTCCTTCCTTCCTTGCTTGCTTCCTGTCTTTCTGTCTTTCTTTTTTCCTTGCTTCATTTCTTTGTTTCTTTACTGGAGAGTTGGACCCAGGGTCTTGTGCATACTTTGCAGGCATTCTACCACTGAGCCACACCCCTCAACCTCTCTTTTTAAAAGATTTTTTTATATATATTGAGACAGGATCTCGCTAAGTTACACATGCTGCCTCTGACCTCAAACTCTCAATCCTCCTGCCTCCGCCTCCCAAGTCATTAGGATTACAGGTGTGCACCATCGCACCCAGCTATTTTCCAGTCTTTGTTTTTCCATGTAAATTTTGGAATCATCTTGTCTGTATCTACAAAAATTCCTACTGGCATTTTCATTGGAATTATGTTAAACCTATAGACCAGCTTAGTTGGTGCTCTGACATCATTACTATGCTGAATCTTCTGATTGTAACATTTTAAAAAAAGTATTGGTAGATTTGATTTGCTAATATTTTTATGAATTTCTTTTTAAAATTATTTTATATTTGCAGGAGAATATTGGTCTTCAGATTTCTTATACTGTCATTGCTTTATTTCCAGTTGTTGTAATGGTAGCTTTATAAAATGACTTGAGAAACTTTTCCCTTTTATTTTCTGCAAGAAATTTTGTATAGAATTGGTATTATTTTTTCTTAAATGTTTAGTGAAATTGATCAGTAAAACTAACTGGTTTTGGATTTCTTTTTCTGAAAGTTTAAAATACAGTTTCTTAAGTAGATATGTAGATATAGGATTATTTGGACTATGTGTTTAATCTTGAGTGAGTTGTGGCAATTTGAAGTTTTTGAGGAATTATGTTTGTAGAGCTGTTAATAGTTTTCCATTATTGTCCTTTTGATGTCTGTAGCATCTGCAGTGATAACCCATCTTTCATTCCTTATTTTGTAGTTTGTGCCTTCTTTCTTTCTGTCACTCTTACTACATAGGAATTTTACTGACCTAGCCAAAGAATCAGTTTTGGTTTCATTATCTTATTTTTGTTTTCTTTCTGCTTGTTTTTGGTTTATTTTTCTCTTCTTTTCCAGATTCTTCTCAAAATGAAGTTAAGATATCGATTTGAGGCTCCTCTTTTTAAATGCCGGCATTTCATACTGTATGTTTCATTTCTAAGCACCACTTTACCTGCTTTCCACAAAGTGTGATATATTGTATTTTCATTTTCATTCAGTTAACAGTATTTTCTTATTTTACTTGAGACGACTTCTTTGATCCATGGATTATATAGAAGTGTGTTACTTGATTTCCAAGTATTGGGAGATATTCTTCTTACCTTTCTATTATTGATTTGTAGTCTGATTCCATTATGGTTAAATGAGAATTTATTTTGTATGATTTCAATTCTTTCAAATGTGCCAAGTTGCATTTTACAGCGGAGAATGTGATATATCTTGGTGAATGTCCCATTTGAGGTTAAATAGAACACATGCACTGCTGTTGTTGGGTAGAAAGTTCTATAAATGTCAATTAGAGCTGTATGGTTCATGGTGTTGTTCATTCTTATACCCTTGCTGATTTTCTGTCTACTTACTCTACTAAATACTGTGGCAAGAGTGCTGAAGACAAACTATCATTATGGATTTGTATATTGTAATTCTGTCAGGTTTTGCTTTTGTATTTTGAGACTCTGTTATTAAGTCCATACAGATTGAGTTTCCTTACCTGGAAGGTGTGGAATCTGAAGTGTTCCAGATTTTTTCAGATTTGAGGATATTTATATATGAGATATCTTGGGTGATGAGATCCAAATCTAAACACAAAATTCATTTGTTTCACATACATTTTACATATAGCCCAGATATGTATTGCTAACCAAGCCTGCTTATGCTACATAGATTTACCTTTTGAAGTGCAGTGTGGAAACCTGATCTGTAGGAGACTTCACTTTCCAATTTTATGTTGTAGTTGTGTTATGTATTATATTTGTATATATTGAAAATTCCATTGTACAATGTTATAATTTTTTTAAAGCATCCAGCATACTTTGAAGAACTCTATTGTCTTTTATTTTTATCTCAATATTTTTCATTTCTGTTGTTCTTTCTCTGTTCCTAATGTTCCAACTTTCCTTTTGTTATCATTTCCATTCTGTCTGTGCAACGATTTTCTTTAGAGCAGTTTTCTGGCAACAAATACTGTTTTCCTTCACCTAAGCATGTCTATATTTCAACCTTATTCCTTAGAACATTTTTGGTGGATATAGAATTCTGGTTTGACAGTTCCTTTCTTTCAGTACTTTAAAAATGTTGTTCCTCTTCCTTCTTGCATCCTTTGTTTCTGATGAGAAATCCATAGTCATTTGAATTATTGTTAAATTACAAGGGGTCATTTTTTCCTGGTTCCTTTCAAGATATTGTCATTGTCTTTAACTTTCTACTATCTGATTACAGTGTGTCTGGGCTCTATTCCTTTTAGTTTTTCCTATTGGGGTTCACTGAGATTGTTGAACCTCTGAGTTTGTCTTTTGGTGAAATTTGGAAATTTTTCATTTATTGTTGCTTCAAATACTTTTTTTTTTTTTTTTTTTGGTATCATAACTTTTTGCTTTGATGGGAATCCTATGACACAAATCCTGGACATTTTTCTAATGTTCCATAAGGCCCAAAGGCTCTGTTCAATTAAAAAAAATATTTCCCTCTATTATTCACAGTACATAATTTATATTGCTCTATACCTAATTTGGCTGGTGTTTACCTCAGTTGGTAGAGTACTTGCTCTGTGCACTCTGAGGCCTAGGTTCAATCCCCAGCACTGTGAAAAGAAAAAAAAAGGGAGGACCTGGCAGCCCACTCTCAAAACAACCCTCCCCCAAATAATCATCCATCAAAAACTCTATGAATAGCAGAGAAGCACTGATATAGTGCCAGGCATGGCACAGTGTCAGGGAGTATTTCATTCTGTTGTACATAGGTTTGCTATGTTGTTGTTGTTGTTAGGTGACATTGAGTCAGGTCTGACTCCTAGAGACCCTATGTATAAAAAAGTGAAACACTCCTTGATTCTGTGCAAGGCACATACTTTTTTTACGTTTAAGCCCATTGTTGCAGCCACTGTTTCAGTCCATCTAATTGAGGGTCTTGTTTTGTTGACCTGCCACTCTCCCAAACATGATGTCCTTCTCCAGGGATTGGTTCCTCCTGACAACATGTCCAAAGTACATCAGACACTCATTCTAGTCTTCTTTGCTTCCAAGGAGCACTCTAGTTTCATTTCTAGGACATATCTGTTGGTTCATTTTGCAGTCCATGGTATATTCAATATTCTTCTCCAGTGACATAATTCAAAAGCATCAATTCTTCTCAAGTCTTCCTTATTCAGTGTCCAGCTTTCACAACCATATTATGTGACTGAAAATAGCATGATAAGAGTCAGTTGCACCTTCATCTTCAATGTGACATCTTTACTTTTCAACACTTTAAAGAAGTTTTTTGTAACAGATTTTCCCATTGAGATGTGTCTTTTGATTTCTTGACTGCTCCTTTTGTGGATGCTGATTGTAGAACCAAGTAAACCAAAATCTTGGACAACCTCAATCTTTTCTCCATTTATTGGGAAGGTGCGTACTGACCCTGTTGTAAGGATTTTTGTTTTGCTGATATTGAGGTGCTGTGTTCTTTGATCTTCATCAGTAAATGTTTCAAATCCTCTTTACTTTCAGCAAGCAGAGTTGTGTCATCTACATAATGTTAATTGTTAATGAGTCTTCCTCCAAACATGTTGCCATGTTCTTCTTCATAAAGTCCAGCTTCTTGGATTATTTGCTCAGCATAGAGTTCGAAGAGGTACAGTGAAAGGATATAGTCCTGACACACATTTTTCTTGATTTTAAACCAGGCAGTATTTCCTTGTTCTGCTTGGACAAGTGCCTCTGGGTCCATGTATGGATTTCTCATGAGTACAATTAAGTGCTCTCTGTCCCATTCTGTGCAATGTTATCCATAATTTATTGTGATCCACACAGTCAAATGCCTTTGCAGAGTCAATAAAACATAGACATTTTCTGTTATTCTCTGCTTTTGGCTAATATCCATCTGATATCAGCAATGATATACCTGTTTCCATGCCCTCTTCTGAGTCTAGCTTGATTTTCTTGAAGTTCCCTGTCTATATACTGCTTCAGATATTAATAATATCTTTCAATAATTTCCACATTTGGTTGGATCTCTTTTCTTGGAAATAGGTACAAACATGGATCTCATTCAGTCAGTTGGCCAGGTAGCTGTTTTCCAAATCCCTTGGCATAAGCAAGTGAGCAAATCCAGTGCTGCATCTGTGAGTTGAAACATCTCAATTGGTATTACATCATTTCCTGGAGCCTTATGTTTTGCCAGTTCCTTCAAGGAAGCTTCCACTTCATCTTTTGGTACCATTTGTTCCTGATGACATGCCACTTCTTGAAATGGTTGGTTATCCACCAATTCTTTTTGGTATAAGGATCTGTATATTTCTTCCATCTTCTTTTGATATTTCCTGCATCATTTAATGTTTTCCCTGTAGAATCCTTTGGAACCAACTCAATGGCACCTAACAACAACATACTTAATTTAGTTGATTCTTTATCATACTCACTTGATATTGAGCCCATCCAGTGATTATTTAGTTTTTGTATTTTTCACTTGTTGAATTTCCACTTGACTCTTCTTTTTATTTTGTTTCTTTGCTAAGGATTGTTGTCTTTTAATTCTTTATAAAAAGTATTGTCCTTTAGAACACTTGAACAATGTTTGTAACAGCTGCATTGTCTGGTAATTCCAATATCTATGCCATGTAAGTATTGGCATCTGCTGATTGTCTTTTCCCATGCAATTTGAGATTTTCCTGATTGTTCCTATTGTATTCTGGACATCTTTATTATTTCATTATCAAACTCTGAGTTTTGTTAAATCCTACCATGATGCTGATGTTTTTATTTTAGAAAAAAATTGAACTGCTTGGTTTAGGCTACAAGCTCTTCTAAGGCTTCTGAGGGTTGTGATGCCAGTATTAGTTGAGTTTTCAAAGCATTAGAGGTGCTGTTTGAATCTTCCCAATTTAAGCTTCAGACTGGATAGTAGTTTATATTATAGTTCAGTTCTCAAAGTCTGTATTTGCTGTGTAGTGCCAGTCTGTCTGGACACAACTTAAGTTGAGCCCCACAGTCCATAACCAGTTCTATGGGGCTGCTTTCCCAAACCTTTCTTTTTATTCTCTTTAGTATTGTCAAGTTTCTGGAGCCCTTCCTTTCTTAATTCTCTGACTGCTGGGAAACTACTGGGCTTTAGTTACCCTCCTTTGTTGTATACTTTCTTCAATTGTGTCTACATTTGGGATCAACTGGTGGGAGGACAGGGAGTAACAAAAAGCAACTGGATTTCATCCACACTCTCTTGGTACCTCTGTTCCTCAGGAAGCTTCTTCTACCTCTCTTAATCTCCTTCCATTATGTATCACCATGACTACTCTTGCACCTACTGGGTAGCCCGAATCCAGAGTACAAGAAAAGAGTCAAAAAGAAAGAAAAGAAAAACTGTGACTTTCCCCATTCTGTTTGAGTATTAGGGATTCCCTTTGCTGTTCCCTGAGCTAGAAGAAGTGCTTCGCATGAAGATTTCTCTGTTCACATTCCAGAGATCACCCCCAGGTTTTGAGCTGTCTTGAGGTAAGGTTAGAGGATAATAGAGGAAAACAATGCTAATAACCTGCTAGTTCAGTGGTACTTCCAGTTCTGGTCTTCTTCCTTAATCCACCTGCCACTACTTACTGCTCAGAGTCTTCAAGTAGCCACTAAAAGCATTCTGTCCAGGTCTTATAGTTGGATTTAATGGGATAGAAAGGGTGAACTATGCTTACTCCATATCATGGGAAACCCACATGTACCTTTTGAAGCCACATCCTAGGTTTGTCTTGTACATTGGGACAAGGGACAACATTGCTTCTTTTGCTGTCATCAGTGCCATTCCATTCTAGCATATTCAGCAATCATTGTCTTTGGAGAAAGTTTGAGGCAATCCACCTTTCTATCAGAGGCTACCAATAGCACAATGTAGCAAGTTACAATAAAGTGGCATCCAAGGCATCTCCTGGTAGAACAATGCAAGGTGGCTGTTTGAACTTGAAACTCATTTGGCTGATATAGAGATTTGGGACATCATTAAAAAGGTGCTGAGATCAATTTAAGCATCCATTTGCCATCTTGAAAAATGGCATCCCATAAAACTTTTCAACTAGATATAATGTTTGTAGGTTTTACTATTAACTGCCGCATGCATTTCCTGGCAGTAAGTGTGATGCAGTCCCATTGGTTAGGGTTTCAGGTTCAGAGAAATACAGATATTTTGTCTTGAGGGCTGTAGTTGGTATGCTCTCAGGTGGAAATGAATAGAGTTAATTGACGTGTATGAGTGAAAGCTACTGCTTCCTCCCTTTTTTCCATACCCTGCCATTAGATAGTGTATCTCTGCCCGCTGAGAAGTAACATATATCTCTATGCCCACTGACTTGGTGTACAAAAGATCTTTGTTTTCAGTCTGCCTATAGAAGTTTATGTTTATTCCTAGCATTAGTTTTTAGGACAATGGGTTCAATCAGTTTTTTCTTTTTTTAGACTGGGATAAAATAGGTATTTCTTAAGGAGTTTTTGTTGCTCTCTTCTTTTCGACATAGTTTGGCACTGAGATGGCCATTTTCTTCAGTGGCCGGGTACTTTTCCTTATCCATGAATAGACTAGCAAGGAAAGAACTAGTTAACGAGGAAAACTTAGTACCCTTTTCAGAATGGGATTAAGGATCCCAATCTAACTGCAAGTAAACTTGATCATCCAGAGATCTCAGTTGGTGTTTCCCTATCCATAAATACCCATGGACCACAGTGTTATCCAAATTCACTACCACAGCCCTTGTCCTCCCTGTTCATCTCTGCTAGTGAAGTGTGAAGGGAATTATCTGCTTGCGCAGTGGACAAGGGGATGTGGTGCAGAGGACTGCAAGACTCTGATGTAGGATGTGATTTCCTGTGATACTTTGGGCATGCTGTTCTACCTCTCTGATCTTTACCTGTGTCTTTGTTTATTTGTTTGTCTCTTTAAGAAAATGCTTAAGGGACTATTGAAAAGATCAGCAGTATATGAAATCACTTAACTCTTGGTCTATAAATTCTTTGCTCTTAGAAGTGGATGGCCTGCAGCTGTAGCCCTGTGGCATCTGATCCCGTCAGATCTTGGAAGCTAAGCAGGGTCGGGCCTGGTTAGTACCTGGATGGGTGACCTCCAGGGAACACCAGAAGCTGTAGGCTTGGGAGAAGGACCTGGCAACCCCCTCCAAAAAATCAATCTACCATTGAAAACCCTATGCACAGCAGAGAAGCACTGACAATAGTGTTTCCCCTGTTGTACAGAGGGTCACTATGAGTCAGATACCGACTCAATGGCACCTAACAACAACAACAACAGCAGAAGTGGATAGCAGGTACCATTTAGGTTTGAACTTTTGATGAGACCTGAGTCACTGATGAGAGAAGATAGAATAAGCCTCATTGAATACTCTTCTATACAGTGGCATAAAGGCATCTCTACATGTAGTGAGCCTGCAGCCGTAGCCCTGCGGCATCTGATCCCGTCAGATCTCGGAAGCTAAGCAGGGTCAGGCCTGGTTAGTACTTGGATGGGACACTGCCCGGGAATACCAGATACTGTAGGCTTGGGAGAAGGACCCGGAAACCCCCTCCCAAAAATCAGTCTGCCATTGAAGACCGTATGAATAACAGAGGAGCACTGACAATAGTGTTTCACCTGATGTATGTAGGGTCGCTATGAGTCAGATACCGATTCAATGACACTTAACAACAATACATGTAGTGAACAATTTTGTGTTGCCAAGATTTTGTAGATGACTCATGGGGCTGGGGTTTCACTCAGTTCGTGGTGTGCCGCTCTATACTCTCTGAGGCCCTGAGTTTGATCCCCAGCCCCACAAAAACATAAGAATCTAGCAACCCATTCTTGAAACAATCCCGAAATAATCAGCCTCTGTAAACCCTATGAATAGCAGAGAAGCACTGACATAGTGCTGGGTGTGGTGAAGTGTCAGGGAGTGTTTCATTCTGTTGTACATAGGGTCACTATGAGTCAGACCCTATTTGATGGCACCTAACAACAAACAACGATGTTGGAGAGGTCCCTGGAATTCTTTGGGATAAGATGTGGAGTCAGCAGAATTTTCTAACTGAATCCATTTTCCAGGGCAGCAGCACTCTTCATCCCTTCAGCCCTTCTGTCAGTCCTCCACCCACCCCAGGCCAGATGATTTTATCTGTACTACTAGGGAAAAACTAGGTGCATCTGCCTAGGTTTTCCCCAACCCTCTGCACCAGTGGAGATTTGCTGACTATTCTTCCTCCTATGTTAATAAGAGTCAACCCAGCAGGTGCAGCTGGGCCCAGAACAGCCCTGAAGTGGGGCCTCTGGCAGTGGGGAGAACAGCTGTATGCTGAAATGAGTCACCTGCAGAGAACTGAGAGAGAGTAGCAACCTCCTAGGTCCTTCCCAGTGATTGAAATGTGTTACCACCTTGAACTTGCTCACTTGCTCATGGGTCAGGTGAGCCTGAAGGCAGAGGGACTCTCCTTGCCAGACAGGAACATCACAAGTCGTCCTTCTCATCTCATCAAATGCCAGCTGTGTGATGAGGGCCAGCCTGACAGTTTTCTGGACATACTGCACTAATACTGAATGCTAAAACTTTCCTAGTAATATAGCAAGAAGGGAAAACATTGTGCCTTTCTGAACTCATCTCAGGAGGCAGGAAGTTTTGTGTTCTGATGGAATCCTTTGGCAAACTCTTTGGGGTGGGAAGGGTGAATCCCCTTCTCAGAAGCTTTTTTTTTTTTTTTTTTTTTTTTTTTTTTTTTTTTTTTTTTTTTTTTTTTTTTTTTTTTTTTTTTTTTGGCTGAGGGGAGAAAGCAGAATGGGGCCAGGATTGGATTATTGGGGAGAGACTGAGGGCTCTGACCAAGAGTCATTCCTCTATCTTATCTCCCCTAGTGCTCAGCCCCTCTTCCAAATAGAGATTCAAAAAGTGTTTTTCAAAATGATGTTTTGAACAAGTACCAGTTTATTGGCATGCTTGTCCTGTGGACCAGGGATGTGCCAGGTATCAGTTCAAAAGGAGAATGGGAAGTGAGGCTAGAGGTAAAGAGCATGGGACAGGAGGGAGATGAGCGATAGGAATGGAGCACAGGGTGCACCGATTGGAGGGTGTGGACAGGAATCACATCTGGAGCCAGTAGGAGCTAGTTCATCTGGCCATCAGGATCTAGCTAACTCCAGACTTGTTTCAGAAGGCTTGGCTGGGCCATCCTGCATTAGCTTTACAGTGCTGCCTGCATTTGACCCGTGTCCTGTTTGAGAGACTTTCATGCCTTCCAAGCACCTAACTCCTCTCTCACTGCATGCTCTTAGGGTTAACTTACTGACCTTTAGGAAAGACCACAGAGCGTAAGGAGGACTTCTGTAAACACCTTTATCTTTTGAGGATAAACTGCTTAGTGTTTCTTCTCAATCCAGAGGAGCATTTTGTAATCACTGATGCTTCAGCCTTTTCTAACAGCAGCTAAGTAATAGGAAGCTAAGTAATAGGATTCACAGGCCCAATGTCTAATTGGCTGATGTTCTTTTGTCTGAAGAGTAGAGATAGCTTCACTATCACCATCACCACCACCATCATCACTAACACTCATTGCTCATAATGATAGCGGACATTTGTAGAATATCTACAAGTTAATGATAAATGCCATCTTTAAGTATGATTGTACTGCATGTACTTGTCTCACAGGAGCACTCCAACAATGTTGGTTTTTTTGTGAGGCCCTTTGCTTAGCTCTTTATATCTATTACCTCATTTTATTATTTGTTTCTTTGTTTATTGACTTATTTATTTTGCAGTAGTTGGGAGCTGAACCCAGGACTTCACACATACTTTGCAAGTGCTCTACCACTGAGATGTACCCTCCCCCTCTTTTAAATCTTGAAACAGGCTTTCCGTAAGTTATGAAGGCTGCCTCTGTTCTCACAATTGCAATCCTCTGCTTCTGCCTCCCAAGTTGCTAGAATTACAGGTGCACACCACTGCGCCCAGCTTACTATCTCCTTTTAATTGTCTTCCTAGAGGCAGTTCCTACTATATTTGCTCTGATGTTGCAGGTGAAGGAATTAATGCTTAGAGAGCTTGTGCAGCTTGGCTGCACAATGATTAAGCTGGGATTTGAACCCAGAGCCTGCCTGTGTTTAACTATTTCCCTATCCTGTTTTTATACTTGGTATACACCAAGTATCATGGGTCTCTCCATCCCTGAAAAGAAAACTGGTAAGTCCAGCTAAACACCTCAGCAATTTATAGGTTGCCCACTTCCAATCTCTGAACAAAATGTCTTTTTGATGAGGCCCACAATCCACTCTAGGAAACCACAGAAGGGAATTTCTGAAGTCATTTCTAACTTCCTGGGAAAATATTCTCTAACTGGCAAGAGATTGTCCAGATAACAATGAATACACAATAAACCGAGTGCCTCTGCCTTTGATACCTGGCTCACAAATAACTCATTTGGCTTCCCAATCACCCTGATACCTAAAACTAGCAGAATTTATGCTTGAGGCTGGAATGGCTCTGTTCAGCCAGAAAGCAAAAGTTTATGGCCAAACCCTTTGCTCTGAAATGAAATCTAGTCTCTTTGGCTCGACTTTATTAGGCCATATTGTACGGCGATAGGAGACATAAGTATCCAGAATCTGCTGTCACTAAAACAGGACTGAGTTGGCGAGCACTTTTGTCCTCATACTAAATACCATGTCCTAAAATGGGAACATTGAATAGAAATTAGGGATGCAAATCAGAGCCATTTTCTGAAACTTTATTTTTAATTGAATTAAATATAGACATGCTGTATTGCTACTGTATCTACACAACACATATTCAAATGGAGATTAACCTATTATTGGGGTCATTGAATCAATGGAAGGAGACTAAATAGATAAATCTGGACCCCTGAAGTATTGTTTAGACTAATTACTACAGCAACCCAAACACTTGGACACCCATCTTGTGGCTAATTACCTACAAGCTTTCTCTGTAACTGGCTCCAATATTTAGTGAAACTTCATGGAATGCATTTGTTTTTTCCTCTTCTAACTCAAATCCTTTAAGCAGCAACGGATTTGCTTTCATCTCTTGTCCTCAAAGGCAAAATGAAGAATCCTTACTTGCTATTCTTCACTGTCTATGGGAGTATCTCCTTGCTCTTCAAACTATGGTCCTTGTGTGAGCAGTATCAGTATTTGCTGGGAGATAGTTAGAAATGCAGAATTTTAGACCTCACTTCAGGACTATGGCATTAGGAACTACATTTTACCAAGTCCCTTTGGACAATACACATGCTAATCAAAGTTTGGGAAGAGCTAGATCAAGAGTTCCAGAGGACTTTTTAAGTAAAATCTCAGACACATCTACTGGTAAGAAATTGTTGTTTGTTAACACCAAACTGTCTAAAAAACTGAAGATTTCTTAAAAGCAAAGG
The DNA here is from genome assembly GCA_007922755.1 of Pedetes capensis. NCBI lineage: Eukaryota > Metazoa > Chordata > Mammalia > Rodentia > Pedetidae > Pedetes > Pedetes capensis. Next base: position 136,196 of record VMDO01002928.1, on the reverse strand, counting down.
CAACTCTCTAGTTGTTTGTGTCATCAAAAGTGAGCTCATAATTTCTATAATAGCTCACAATTCCTAATCACTGCTGATTCAAATGTTCTTTCTTTCTACCTCCTCCTCTCTTTTCCCAGTCTTTTATTTATTGTTTTAAAGATTAGCAGTTGTTTTGGGCCTCAAATTTAGAATTTAGGAGTGATGAAATTGCCAAATACAATTCACCAGCCTCAGTCTATTTGCTATTGAAGTACTGTTTAACTTGACATTGGAGTTCAAAAAGTGAAGATAAGGAGAAGACAAAAAGGAGCTTAATTACCTGGGGAAGGGAGCAGAGGCTGCTCAGGGAGAAAAGAGACTCCTCTTAAGGGATGAGGTAGGACTCCTAGCAAGAAGAAGGACTCCGCTTAGATTTGTGGTGAAGCATGAATTCCTTCAAACTCAAGTCTCCCAGTTACTGGATTCAGAATTTAGAAAACCATAAGCCACTTGTTAAGTAGCCCAAGATGTGCTGTGATGACATTTCCCAGAAAATATTGTTCATAGTAAGAAGTTTTCTGGGAAGTTTAAAAATGATCCAATTATATATATTCCCCATTAGGTCTAAGAATGCAGAATTTTTAAGCATTCAGAGCCCAAAATTGGTTCATTTCATACTCTAACACTAAATGCTATGAAGTTATTCATGCTTACTTATGATGAGAAGCTTGGAAAATTTGTGCTTGTTTGTCTCTCTCTCTCTCCAAGTTTCTTTTACATAGTTCAGCTGATCAAATATTAATCAAACACTTCTTATTTGCAAGGTACACTACTCCTTATTGTATAAGACAAAGTTGAATAAGACAACTCTTCCCTCAAGGAGCTTGCAGTCTAACAAGGGAGTTTCTTGCTCTGATTGCTGCTTTATTATGGTTATTATCAGATATCCAAAGGATCAAAAGATCTGACAATGGTTAATGCCAACTAGCACACACGGAGACTTTGCTGTGTGCCAAGTATTGTCCTAATCATTCTATAGTAATCATCTCATTAAGCCCTCACAGCCTCCCTGGAGATGGTAAAGTTAGTATTCCCATTAAGGCAGTATGCAGTACATCAAATTAGGGGAATGAGGAAATGAGGTGGCATGTAACTTAAATTATATAGGAAAGATTGAATTTTAATAACTGAAAATCTCCATGTGGTTGTTGTTCGTAGACCTGTGGAGTCCAGTCCAACTCATAGTGACCCTGTGTACAACATAACAAAACACTCCCCGACCCTGTGTCATGTCTGGCACTATGTCAGTGCTTCTCTACTATTCATAGTGTTTTCAGTGGCTGATTGTTTTGGGAGTGGCTTGCCACATCCTTCCCCCATTTTTATGGTGCTAGGGATCGAACCCAGGACCTCAGAGTGTGCAGAGCAGCACTCTACCAACTGAGCTAAACTCCAGCTCAAAAATGTCCATAGTGAGACATATTTCTGAGAGAGCATAGAGGGAAACAAAGATACCAGGGTAGCAAAAGAAGGAGAGGAAGTATTTAGATAAGCATTTCTCATCTACATTTGGAATAAAGCATTCAGTGACACTATTGTTTCCCCTCCACCAGTGATTCACAATTCATATTAGCATATTAAATCATCTAAGGAGGATTCCACTAAAAAGTAAATAAGAGAAAGTCAAATTAAATTAAAAATATGTTTTGCTTGTTAAGTCTAGTGCTCTCCAAACTTATTTCATTCATTCAAAAGTCTTATTGAACTATTGCTATATACCATACACTGTTCCAGGTAGTAGAGATTCAAATAAACAACTTTGTGCCTTAAAAATGATCAACATTCTAGCAAGGGACACCACCAAGTACCCTTCCCATTCTCTTTTCATTCCAGGTAATACTTCTGAGTAATCTTTGTCAAGGTTACCTTATGAAATCTTCACTGAGAGTACTTAGGGGAAACTGTGGGAAGTAAGGTTTGTAAGGCAGCCATGCTGGGTTTTAGAGGAGCACAACTCCCAAATGCAGCCCATGGTCTCTGGTCAGGTGCCCTGAATGTTTGTAACTCACCCAAGAGGAGACAAGTACAGAACATGAGAGGAAGTTCTTAGAAACTTTTAAAGCAATTGCATTGATTAATTTTATATTAGTTGTATCTAATGATAAATATTTTGGACTTAGACTTTGTATGGCTTGTCTTTTGTTTCTTTTTTTAATAATTCACTTTTAGTAGATTTTGCAGAGGTTCAGCTCTACAAAATAATGGATATCAGAAATAGAACTAAAGCCTTGGTCCTTCATGTCAGATGGGCTGAGAGGGGCTCCCTGGGAAGTCCTAGATGGCCAGGCTGAACAGCCCTGAAGAGCACAGGGGCTGGCATCTGCCGGAGAATGTTCACTGCCTGCTCACTCTATCCATATTAGAATGATTTCGAGTGGTATTTTAAGCACCTTAGTATTTGAAGCAGGAGTGAAGATGCTCTTAACTATGAGCAGGATTGCAAAACCGAATACCTACTTGGGCAGTTTTGACATCTCTTCCACAAAAACACCTTTTCTATGTTGGAGAGAAAAGCAAGAGGATAGAAAAAACCTACATATTGAAAACAGTACCCATTTCCTATCATCCAGGTTAACACTATCTTAAACAATTTCTAAATAGTTATTCTTTTTCAAAGTTCCCATGTCACTCTTTCTGCTAAGCTTTCAGTCCCTCTGGCACTTCTTGTCTCTCTAGAAATAATCTGTGTTGGGGTAATGCAGTGGGACAAATGCCAAGTATCCAAATGCTTTTGCATGTGATGTTCTCTGTTCGTTTCTCTCAACACGTTATGTGAGGTATGTATGTGTGCGTGTGTCTCCATAATGCCTGATGGAAGAAATCTCATTTGATAGTCTACAGTCCACTTGTCTGAGAGTAAGAGATTTGGCCCAAGTCCATCCTAAATTTAATCTTTGGAGTTGTTCATTTACTCGTTTAGTGCCGAAACAACCAGTTATCTGGCATTGCATCAAATCTCAAATAATTTGTTTTAATTGACATTGTTCTGAAGCCTTTGGAAAAATCTGAGCCCCTTTCAACCTATTCACACATTCTGGAAAATGTGACCTGAAATAGGTCATAATCATGGGATGCCAAATTTTCGTGGACTCACTGACATTCTGTGCTGTTGACCTGAGTCAGCATCTGAGAAGTACTACATTGATATGCCATTTGGCACAAAGAAGAAGTACATTCTGGAAAGGTGCAAATCACCATTCACCTCTGCTTTCTTCCTCTGGTTTCTACTTTATCACAGGCTCACTCCACCCCTGAAGCTGTGCAGGGAGCTTCTGCAAGATGGCACCATGGGGCCCTTATCAAGTAACAAACACTTTTGTTTTTTTAAATTCTGAGTTGCTTTTAGGATTTTTAATTATACCAAAGAACACAGAGGCTAAGAAGGGACGAAGAAGAAGAAACAACCACATGGACTTTGATCAAAACTATGGCAAGTTCATGGGCATTGGAAAATAGAGGGAAATAGAGGAAGAGACAATCTGAGAAAGTCGATGATGAAGTCTTCTTAACACCCTATTGTCCTTGCCATTGTTGTTTCCAGCAAGAAATAAGAAGATGCAATGCTGTAGCAGACTTTTCCCAGTGACAGAGCATGCTATTGAGGAATGGATATAAATGACCCCATTCATTTGAGTAACAAGCCCACACATTCATCAGCCAAGAGCCCATAAATTCTGATTCCATGTTTATTGTTATAGTCAAGAGCTTGACACATCTAGTGGATACTGTCTCTTTTTTGTCAGAATAAATATGTTTTTATGGAGTATAAGATAACTTTCCCCAGTACATGTCACTGCACTGTTTTAGACTGTCACAAAGGACAGTGACAAAGTATTGTGTAGTTTATATGTACAAATATATTCATTCACATGTGGCTAATTCTTATTAAGCACTTCTGTGATTTAAAACTGCATTCTTTAGAGGAAGACTATTTACTGAGAATTCAGGTAGATTTTTAAAAAAAGTAATAAATGTAATAAATACTTGCTGATACATTAACCTCCTGCTGCCTGTTTTGGGCAGTGTTGGTGTGTAGATTTTACAACTCATATTTTCTTATTGTAGCTATTAACATAATGATCATTGGTTTTATAATATTCTTTTATTTCTTTATTTCTGATGTGCAGAATGTAACATATATTTAGAATAAAACAATGTACTTGTTTTCAATTAAATAAGGATTGATTATGATAATCCTTGGGTTTATTTGTATGACTTCACAAGTAGGGATGGATTTTTGCAAAATTGTTTGGTTATAATCAACACAGTTATTCAGACTCTTTACTGAGAACAGTAATCACAGTGGCTGTAACAGACTCCAGCCAGCAGAGCTGAATTTTTCACATCCATTGGGCTGTTAGCATTAGAGAAACACAGTTTTTCTCTAATCAGAGGAAGCATAAAAAATAAAAGGCATCATTACCAAACCATCATTAGTAACACATGCAGAACCTGGGATCGAGAAGGTGTGACTTTCCAGGGAGCCAAGGCTGATGTTTCCAGTTGGAAGGTACATCAAATGGTGGAGCCGTCTGCCCACAGATGGGTGTAAAACCATTTGCTTGGGAGGTTAAACTAGACTGAGTTGAAAAATTAGATAATGAGGGGTAGATAAATAAAACCATGAGAAGTGTAGACAAGCTTGCCCAATGGCTCATTCCCTTTTCTCACTGATGATTCTGTGTGTATTTGATGAATAAGGACACACAGCACATCACCTGCTCATCTTTGCTAGGCGTTCTTCTAAAACAGCTGAGATTTGATGTGACAACCAGAGGATAAATTGCTGCCTCAGGAAATTCTTTACCTTTGACTGATTGTTGAATGGCTGGCAAATTAATTTTGGTACCTTTTCCTAAGTCATTTTGGTCACATCCCTTCATTTTTCTGCTGGGAAGTGTGTCTTCACATTACAGTTAGAAATACATTGACAACACAAATGGGAGGAACAGCATGTACTGTTTTCAGAAAGAAGTTATAGCCTGGGATGGTTCCATTTTCTATAATACAAATGATACTTTTATGTGTTAAGAGGAGCCCTGGATTGCACCTTGCTGCTGAGCTCAAAATCAATAAAACTTCTTGCTGACCCCTCACAGTCATGGGCTTCAGGGTGTGAGCTTTTGAGTCCTTGATGAGGTTCTAGTCTGCTACTTTCCCCTTAGGTACTTATATGCATCAAACATTCCCTGTCCCCCATTGTAACTTCCCTAGGCTCCTACCCTATCTACCCCTAGCAAGAATTATCATGGTGGGTCGTTAAGAGTTTGAAGTCTGAATCCTGTTTGTACCATTAGTTGGCTTTGTGACCTTCAGTAGATCACTTAGCCTCTCTCTGTCTCCATTTTATCATCTGTAAAAGGGGAATCATAATGACAGTAACTCCCACCACTCTCTCTGGGTTCCTTTATTTCACATTCTTGGTGTTAAGCACAAGGTTTTAAAATGCAGCATATTTTACATGAATTTTTCTCCTATGCTGAGAATGGACTGACAGAAGTAAGAGGAATGGGCATTTTTGTTTCTGCTTTTTCAAAATAAGTCAAAGAAATAAAGCTTGAGGTTTAGGAAACCTTGACAGAAGGTGATCATTTAAGCCCTTGTGCAGGTTATGGAGATTGAAGTTCCATTGCCCTAGTTTCTGGTGCACTACAATGTCACATATGGCTGTTTTCTTCTTCTTGACTCTTCAGATGTGATTGGCCTGTTCCTGTCTTTGTTCTAGTACAACCTTCCATTCTTATCCTTAGGTAATAAAGGACGTTTTAATTAATTATAATCACTAATTTTTTTGCTCTGGATTTAAAGTTTTTTTTTCAATTATAGGAAAACTTTAAACATGTAGTTTATTGGTATTAATACATTCACATGGCTGCATGATCATCACCATTATCCATCTCCAAAATTTTTTCTATTTTGCAAAATTGACACTCTGTACCACTTGAATGATAACTCCTCTCCCCTCTCCCAGTCCCCTGCTACCACCTTTCTACTTTCTGCTTCTATGAATTTGAATACTGTAGGCATATACCTCAAGTAATGGTAATCATAAAACATTTGTCTCTTTGTAATTGTGTTATTTCATTCAGCATAATGCTTTCAGTATTGTAGCATGGGCTAGAATTTCCTTCCTTTTGAAGGCTGAATAATATTCTATTGTATGTGCTGCATTTTCCCTACCAATTCATGCTTCTATAGACACTTAGGTTGCGTCAAACTCTTGGCTAGTATGAGTAATGCTGCTATGAGCAGGAGTGTACATATAGCTCTTTGGGGCCTTGCTTCCATTTCCTTTAGTTATATACCTAGGAGTAGAATTGCTGATCATATGGTAATTCTATTTTTAGTTATTTGAGGAACCACTATACAGTTTTCCCTAGTAGCTACACCATTTTGTATTCCTACCAACTACATGCCTTTTTAAAAGATGTTAGTATAATCCAATTAGTTTTATACTTTATGTGTGTTTGTGGAATGCTTTCCTCAGAATCCTCAAAAATATGTTGGCTATGCATGCAGAAATAATGTTAAAGATGCAGAAATCTTAAACAAAGATTTATGACAATGAATTTAAAGTCCTCATCAATTGTATAATTGATTTGATGTTACTGCATCTAGCCTTTTAGATACTGAGAATCTACATATGGTTGTAGAGGGGACCTTTTGCTTTACAGAATGTTCTGTACATTTTTTCCAGTTGTTTGACTCTCAGTCCTCAAGCATTTCAGATTAGACACAAAGGAAAAGTTGCAGAGAAAGATATGTGCAAAATCAGTAAAAGTCATATATATTTAGTCATATATTCAGATATGTCCTAGCCAGATATATGTAGTGCTTTTTCTAGCAAAGGGAAAAACATGAGAAAATAATCTCAGTGTAATCAGGCACTAGTATATGTCCTACAATATAGGATGTGCTCAATAAATATGTGATGAATGAAGGGTTCAATGAAACAATTTTTGCTAAATTTAAAACAAACATGAATAATATTGTCACCTTACAAAGAATCTGTTTCTACTTTTTAAAAATAAATTAGTGATCTACAATAAAATTTGGTCTAAAGAATAATTCCTTTAAGATATAGAGACATGAAAATATTGACCATAATTAAAAGAACTGTAATAAAACTATATTAATGGAGGAATGCTACCATCAATAAGTAAGGTGAAGGTTCATATTTTCATTATTTTTGAAAATCACTTGTAATATTTAAATTAGAGAATAAACAACACATTGCAATAGAAATATTTCTGCTAAAGGAATTGGCTGAATTTTTATACATTAGGAATACTATTTATCCACAAATCTGTACTTCAAGTTTTATAATTAGCAGTCGTACCTATGGTAACCCATGTACCAATAAAACAAATTGTGCTAATATTGCTCAGAAAATATTCTGTATTGTAAAATTTTCTAATACACACTAAACTTTCTTCAAATGAGTAAGAATTAGTGAGCATCTTATTCGAAGAAAATTGTCAAGATCTTAGATTTGTAGAAATTAAAAAGTTCATGCTTAACTGAACACATTTGCAGTTAAATTTTAAAATCATACCATTTAGCAACAGAAATGATCAAGGGACTTTTTTAAAGACCTCATCTGGTAAAGACCAATTTGTAGAGAACCAGCCTATACCCAACAGCACTGTATAGCTGATGTCTAATGTGTAAGAGTAGGTTAGAAGCAGCTCAATCTAATGAGGTTAGCCTATGTAATCTAATCACCCAGCCTGTGCATGAAGCAGACTAATAGCATGGGGGTAGGGAACGTTCCGTTTATTTCTAAATTTTTTCTTCCTGGCTTTTGTACGCCCAGTGTTACCAAGTAGATGATGGCTGTGCCCTTTTCCCATGCTTCCTGTGTCTCCTTCAACTCCAGATATTGCATTTCTCCAGTTAATTTGCTGATTAGTCATGAACAAGATGCCTTTTAACACAAGAACACAAGAAATTATGACGAGCCACTTCCTGTCAACCAGGCACATCCTGTCATCTTCCCCTCACCCATGATTTCCCAGGAAGTGAAGCCTGAGAGATTGTGGCTCAAGGACACCCAAGGACACACAGCCTGCCTTTCTGTAGGGAAGCCCCTGAATTCCTCAGCTCCAAGAGTGAATCAGTATACTTCAGTAGCTCACTTGTTGTTAGGTGCCATCGAGTCGGTATCCGACTCATAGTGACCCTCATAGGGTTTTCAATGGCTGACTGTTTCGGGATTGCCTTGGGAGTGGATTGCCAGGCCCTTCTCCCATTTTTGCAGTGCTGGGAATTGAACTCAGGGCCTCAGAGACTGCAGCGCAGTGTTCTACCCACTGAGCTAAATCCCAGCCCCTCAGTAGCACACTAGATCACTTTTATTATTATTTTTATTTAAAAAATTTTTTATTAGTAATTTTGAATGTACAACTTAGTGTGTCTCATTATAACATTTCCATACATGCATTTCATTGTACATTACTCATATTAATTTCCCCCTTACCCTCCCATGACCCTTTTCCTCATCCCTTCCCCCCTCACCAATGGTTTCCTTTCTACTTGTGTGTCTTTTTTGTGAGTATGTCTATCTGTATAAGTATATCCCGATTTTGCCATAAGAGCAACATACATGGTATCTTCTTTTTCTCCCTTTACCCTTTCTTCTTGCCCCCTCCTCCTTTTCTTCAGTCCATTATCTTTTCCTACTTAAATCCTGTCTACTTTCATGATCTATATGTTTTAATAATGAATATATATTGAAGTCTAATATCCACATATTAGAGAAAACATGTGATGTTTATCTTTCTGTGTCTGCCTTAATTTGCTTAAAATGATGATCTCTAGTTCCATCCACTTTCCAGGAAATGCCATAATTTTGTCCTTCTTTATGGCTGAATAAAATTCTGTGGTGTGTATTTACCACAATTTCCTTATCCACTCATCTGTTGATGGACACCTAGGCTAATTCCATATCTTGGATATTGTGAATAATGCTGCAATAAACATGGATGAGCAGGTATCTCTATGGTATATTGATGTATATACCTTTGGACATATACACAGAGGTGGGATAGCAAGATCATATGACAGTTCTATTTTTAGTTTTTGGACATATCTCCATAATAATTTCAATAGTGGCTGTACCAACTTGAATTCCCACCAGCAGTGTAGAAGGGTACCTTTCTCTCCACATCATAACCACCATTTGTTATTATTTGTTTTGTTCATGGTAGCCATTCTGACTGGAGTGAGATGGCATGATAGTTTTTAGAGATTAATTCCAGTGTAAAATCCTTCCACAAATGGCTAGCTTGAAGAGGGTTGTTGGGAAAATCAGTTAGGAATAAAAAATAATTATTTCAATGATATTTTTGGCAAGACCTCTCTGAAACTACGTTTCACTTACATGATGTTTCAAGCAGAGTCTAAAAAATCTTTTTCACCAGAGTAGAAGTATATAGTTTCACTGTAATATACATGTTCATTGTAAAAATCTTCAGACAATATAGAAATCAATAGATGATAAATAATTATTCTTATTGCTAGGTGCTGTCAAACGCCTGCAGCCGTAGCCCTGTGGAATCCAATCCTGTCAGATCTCGGAAGCTAAGCAGGGTGGGGCCTGGTTAGTACCTGGATGGGAGACCGCCTGGGAATACCAGAAGCTGTAGGCTTGGGAGAAGGACCTGGCAACCCCCTCCCAAAAAATCAATCTGCCATTGAAAACCCTATGAACAGCAGAGAAGCACTGACAATAGTGTTTCCCCTGTTGTACAGAGGGTCGCTATGAGTCGGATACCGGACTCGACAGCACCTAACAACAACAACAACAAAGGTGCTGTCAAGTCAGTGTCCAACTCATAGTGACCCTACACACAATAGGCAAAATGCTATTGTTAGTGCTTCTTTGCTGTTCTTAGGATTTTCAATGACTGACTTTTTTTGGCAGGGGGAATGGGTTGCTGGGTCCTTCTCCCAAGCCTACAGCACCTTGTGTTCCCAGGCGTTCTCCCATCCAAGTACTAACCAGATCTGCCCCTACGTAGCTTCTGAGATCTAATGGTGGCAAGTAGATAATTGTTAATGTTGTGATATAAAACTTACTATAGAGAATTAAAAAAAATAGGATTAGACTATATACATTATTTTGTAATGTACCTTTTATATAATTTCTGTGAACAAATATGCATGTTCATCATCATATTCAGTGACTCTCAGCATTCCATTGAATAAGTGTGCCATCTGTGATTATTTGTAGTGTTTCATGAGTAGGAAGGATATTCTTAAACATATCTTTGTGTATTTGTATGATTCTTTGCTAACAATACTTAAAATAGGATTGCTGTGTAAAAGAGTATATACTTTCACAAATTTTCAAAATAACTGCAAAGTTGCTTTCCAAAAAGTTTATATCAGTTGAGTTGTCCACCATTATTGTGGACAAGTACCCGTGTCTCCACCACCTTAGAAATCACACAGGTTGAAAAAGAGACAGTGATTTAAAGGAGACATATCTGAATCCTGTGAGTTCATAGTCATTGAAAATTTTATATGAGTAATGTGGATATGTTTCTGGTTGCTGAGAAAGTCATCAAGTAGGAAGGTCATTGTCTAGCCAGTGCATTCGTTTGCTCAAGACTATAACTGGAGTTTCCCTTTTACAGTCTAGGGTTGTACTTTAAATGCCCTTCCTGTGTTTTTCTCTCTTAGATTGAGGAAGACACGTGGCAAAAATACTACTTGGAAGGAGTCTCCAATGAAATGTACACAGAATATCTCTCCAGTGCCTTCGTGGGTCTGTCCTTCCCTACTGTTTGTGAGTAAGTGACTGTTAACTGAATGCTCTTTGGCTCTCAGGAATACTTAATGTGCCCCTTGCAGGAAAGCTATCCACCTCTGCCCATCATAGATGGGAAACTTGACAATCACTGAGGGTGTCCTATATAATCAGCCCTGTGTGTTGATGAACGAGAAAGCAGCTAATGATATGGTCCCTGACTTGCGGGTTTCCGCTAGCCTCAATTTTCCTTCCAGACCTGAGAATTTTTGGCTTGGGTCCTTCATATGTACTAACTTACGAGCTGCAATTAACCTGCTTATCCTGAATTACACTTCTGTGATGTAGACATATGTATGAGGGGTGGTATGAACCCATGTCTCTGTGGTTTTATTTTACTTCATTTAGGGGAGGGGCTTGCTGGAGATTGAACCCAGGGCCTAGAATATGCTAAGTCTGAACTTTTCCATTGAGATACACCCTCATCCCTCTCTGATTTTAATTGGACAGAAACAAATATTGCCAGCCTCTGGATAAAGGAATTTTAATCTGGTTCTAATCAAGTCAGATGATAGAGACATCAGAGAAGCTTAAAGACATTCAAAGTGATTTCACCATTTACTAAGGAACCAAGTGTACAGAAGGAGGCCTTGAAAAAGTCCTCACTATTTAGCCCCCACAAAGACAACTGCATGTTATAAAGGTCATAAGGCTTAGCTTCTTCTTGTACTGGCACACTGGGTGGATCAGATCAGGGCAGCTGCAGCTTGCCATGGTCCCCCCAGGCAGAATAAATGGTCACCTACGGGATGACCTGGGCTCAGGTGCTCTAAGTATCCACCACAAGGCATTGTGTTAATCCTTCAGATTCCTCGCTTAACAACTCAGGGATTCAGTTCAAGTCAAATGGGGGCTTGTTCCTTGTGAGAACATAAACTCCTGCAGAATGGTGGCACTTTAAGCCTGACCCAGTGACACTTTAGCAGATGGTTTGCTAAACTATCTCACTGGTAAAAGCTGGGCAGAAATGGAGGAATTCAAGAACCCCCTGGGCTAAGGAAGAAAAGCCATGTCCTCATGCTCTCTGTCCACTTTTAAACCAAGCTCACCTTCTGGAATTCTGGAACAAGATGTCTGAAGTTGCTGAATCAAAACTGGGTACCCTTTACAATAAGGAAAGGCTTGGGAGTTTTTGAGCTCCTCTGTCATCCTGTTCTGTTCTGTGTGCAGCAAGGAGATGGGCAGAGCATGCTTGGTGGGTTCTGTTTGCCTGGAAATGCCTGTCAGTGAACACAGCAGGCATTCTCCAGCAGTCTCTGGGCAGAGACCCTAAGCACTACAAAATGGTTTGGCTGTTTACTGAAATTTCTCACCCTGTCTCTAAGCGAAAGTTTAAATGCTAAATGGACTGGAAAAGTGAATAGGTAATTGATTCGGAAGGAGTTATTTTGTGAAAATGGATGCCCTATTGTAACTCCCGTGTATTCCTTTCTTTGAGAGCTATTTCTCTTTCTGTCACGGGAAGGTGTTAACCACTCCAAGGCACTGGATTTGGAATGTGGAGCCTGTCCCGAGGCAGCGTCTCACCCTTGGTTGTTGTTGTTGTTAGGTGCTGTCGAGTTGGTATCCGACTCATAGCGACCCTCATAGGGTTTTCAATGGCTGACTCTTTCGGGATTGCCTTGGGAGTGGATTGCCAGGCCCTTCTCCCATTTTTGTGGTGCTGGGAATTTAACTCGGGGCCTCAGAGACTGCAGCGCAGTGCTCTACCCACTGAGCTAAATCCCAGCCCCTCACCCTTGGAGCTCAAACTTTTTTAGATACTTCTGTAAGGTAGCAATGGAAACCTCCCATGTCTAATGTAGGGGTGGTCTGAGCAATGCAGCAGCATTGCCAACACCTCAGGCAGGAGTCTGATAGTGTTGAGGGTGTTAGCAGGGGAATTACAAAGCCCCCTTTCTTGGCTGTAGAGTGCTCCTTCAAAAGCCTCTGACTTTCTTCTGCTCCTGGTAACTGAGGGTGAGGACTGGTCCCTTAGATGCTATTATTCAAATACTCACAGAGTGCACTGGACTCCTATAGTTGCCTCATTTACAGTGTTTAATTTTGAAATGCTAATATTTCAAAATAGTTGATCTCTCTTGAGAATCTGAGATGGACATATAGAGCTGCATTTCTACCAAATACTAACTGGCTCCCATTTGCTGTGGCAAAGGGCATGCACAGTCTTCCCCTTCCTCGTTTCTTAAACCAGGGCATATTTGCATCACGATCCTAGGCCTGGTGATATGGATGCCTGATTTTGCCAACCCTGGCCCATTGGGAGGCGTCAAACATGAGAGGTCTTCAGTGGCAGCTCAAGAACCCGGCACTAGTGGATATTATGGCAGCTGAAATATTTCTCTTGATTGGTTTTCATATTTAGAACATGAGCCAAGGAGGAGAAATTCCCTAAGACTTACCTTGTTGTCACAGAATTTAGTATTTGTTCAGTAAAGCTTCTGGAATAAAAAAAAAATCCAACCTCTGATGTGAGTGAGAATGTATTCAACTTAGTGCTCTTATTCGTTTAATGTAATGATTCGGCAGAGGTGGAACTAATCAATAAAGAAAGGACATTTAATGAGATTTAGGAACATCCCAAAACATTGAAGCTCTCCTCAAGCATTTGATTATCTGGAGGCTTAATTATCTGTGTTTTCTACTTTAAATTAAAGAAAAGCCATAACTCAAAGTTACCAGCAGTTTAATGATAACACTCTTCAATTCAGGTTAATTAAAGCACAGCTGTAATTAGAGTGTCGTGTTGTATATCACCAGGCTGGCGCATAAGTATTTTCATTACAGTAAGAATGGGCTATTCAATTTCAAGATGACATAAAGGATGCCAAAATATATTTTAAGCTGGTTCATAGAGAAGAAAAAGAATTTGGGAATATTCTGGGTATAATAAAGTACAGATAAAATATACAGATTTTAGAGCAGTTTCTGTAATTATGCACTGCACTAAAACAATATGCAGCCAATAATGTCTTGAAGCATGAAAAGAAATAAATTTTCTCTTCCCCTGGGCTGGCAGAATTCTCCCCTGCAGGATGGGATCACTGCTCAAGAGAGCTTTGAGTTTTCTCAGAAGCTGAGAGAGTCATTCTATGAAAGGATAGGGGACAGATATGTAGGTGAAATTCAAGGTCCTCTCCCAAGAGCACAGGAAGGGGCTGGAGAAGAAGCATGAAAGGCAAGGCCCTGCAAAGTAGCTCTTTAAAAATTTCAAGCCAGAGGGTACTCAGTCATGTCCAGAATGAGAATCATATCAACTGTATGCTTTGATTTCTCTGTACCTTTTGGCTGCATGAAGTGTATGATCAGAAGGTGTGGCTTTGTTCTAAAATCAGGAACTAATTTAGACAAAATGCAAAATCATATCTAACCTTTTATTCACATTTTACCATTGGTCCCCACTATAATCCTGGGGTGTTTAATGTGACTATCTATATTTTATAAACAAGGGACTAGGAAGACCTAGGTGCCCCTTTCAAACTCACCTTGAAGACAAGTTATAGAACTAGAATTTCAATGTCGGGGACTTGTACAATTGGGAGGAGACTAGAGTAGGTGTTGGTTGAAGGCTGGCACATTAAGAATCTCCTGGGGAGTTTAATGAATGGAGCAATATTTAGGTTTCATCTCCAAAGGTTAATATCTGGTGTGAGGCCTGAAAATCTGCATTCTCTTACAAGCAAGCCACATGATTCTGATTTAAGGTCTGAAAACTAGAGGCCCTTGTCTTATTCTAGCCCTCACCCTACACTCTGGGATAACCTACTCTTGTGCCTCATTTTGGGTCAGTCATTGGAATGATTTAGCCAAATTCTAGAGTCACAGATAGGACACATCTTGCAGCTTGTGTTAAGCTCGGGGCGTTTGTGTGAGCTGCCTTCCTCCCCACCATGCCTTCCTAATGTAGGGTAGTCTGTCATCTCAAGGCACAGAGGAGCGAGTCTGCACTCTGCCATGCCCCGCAAATCCCTGACTGCTCTCTCCACACCCCATGCCTAATTCTAACTGGGCAGGTAGAACGGTTTCTGGTTGGGAAGAAAAAAATAAGCACTCAGTGCAGATAAGTCCAGGGGAACGGAGGGCAGTTCAGGGTACAACTCCAAACTCCTCTCTTGCTCTTGTTGGAGATCATGGTGGGTGTGGCCTTTATCTACCCCAGGATGCCCAAAGGATGTTGTTTGTCAGGGCCAGTGGCTCCTAGGCATATCCCCTTGGTTTTGCCTAGCTGGCTTGCCCCTGGGTCTATGTGGCAGTAACATTAAGGCAAAGGAGCTTTGGGATCTTTGCTGTCCATTGTCATCTGAATATTAGCAACCATCTGCTCCTTTTCTCTCCAGCTCTCCACTTTCCTCCACAGGCTACAGTGAAGGTGCAGGTGGTCAGTACCAAGCCTGCAGAAAGAAGGGCAGGACTAGATGGCCATGCTCGCTCCCAAAGGGTCCTGTTTTGGAACAGTCCCACAAAATGATTACTGGGATGTATAGAGTGTGAGCTGTGGAGTCACAAAGAACTAGGGTCAAAACCCTAGACTGGCTACTTGTTATTTATGTGATCTGGGGCAGGATTCATCTCTACTTCCTTTGACAGCACCAGCTGCCTGACCTTGAACTTGGTACATACCTCCACTTTCCTCATGTCTGAAATAGATAAAACATTATTTATCTCCAGTACTAGTTAGTGCCCTTTCCCCCCTCCCCTTTTCCTGCACTCTCCTTTTTCCTGCACTCTTCTCCATGGAATAAAACATAAGCACCTGTACAGAAAGAACTACATTGTGACATTTCCAATTTCTGTTTACTCTTACTGTTCAGTAAATTCTCCTGAAGATCAGTCACTAGTCAGAGGGCCAGTATTTAGTGAACTTGTGATATTGCATTGTGCCAATTTTGGTACTACTTCTAGAGGAAACTACAGCTAGATTTGATCAAATATATGCACATGAAAAGATTAATAACAATTCTTATATATGCCAGATAAAGGGTTTGGCTTCCCTATGGTGCTGCCTTTAGAGTTTGTAGGGATGTAGGAAATAATACCCATCCCCAGAGAGACATAAATACCTGTTAAGTGCTTGGTAGATGGATGCCATTGGAGGGCAGATACCCAGGGTTGTAGGGAAAGCTGCCTGTAGGCTAGAGGTGATGGGGGTGGGGGGTTCCTGGAAAAGATACCATTGTAGCTGTGCCTTGCAAGGAGATTAGATTCAGATGCACGTAAAGAGGGAAGTAGATATTCTAAGCAGTAGGGAATTGGGATGGGAGGCTGGGCCACAAGGTAACATGCAGAACTTTCTCAATACTCGGGTCTCTTTGAGATTTTCCAATGAAAGCAAATTGGTTTCCCCTTAGATGGGAAAAAGAGATGCATCAGATGCAGTATTTTGACATGTGATGCTTTTGAGAGAAACAATGATAGTGTTTTCATCATGAGACCTAGCAAAGGTGAGGACACTCTTCTCTGCCCCCAGGTAGGCAGAAGGGAGAGGAGGGAGGTGGGCGGGAGGAGCTGGAGGAAAACATAGGTTCAGCACTTGAGCTGTGGCGAGAACACTGCATTCTGGGCTCTCAGTCTCATGGTGAGCCGATTAGTCAGTCATTCATCACTTGCAAAATATAAAAACTTAATTGTATCAGGTTTTACAGCTCAGAGGGGATTAGGACAAAAGCTGTATTTAAAATATGATGTGTCTCTCTGTCCCTCTGCAGCTGATAGAGCAGTTAAAATTCAGATTTGATGTGGAGTATTTAATGCCCCAGTAATTTGGGGAACTCCAATGAGCTCTTCCAATGAGCTCTGTGTTGAAGGGCAGGAGTTTTGTCCCCAAGCTCAGTTGCAAGTGTGGATGTTACTGTGCTGACCCAAGACAGTATTTATGTGTGTGTTGGGGGAGACGGGGGAGATTCTCCATCCCCTAATCTGCCTACCTGCATTCAGTGCCCCTTGAATTCCGAAAATCATGCTCTCACCCTGTGTTGTTCTGTGAGGACAGACCTTCCACAAGAAGCTGTTTGGGGAAATTGCAAATTAAGACTGCACAGGGAAAGATGAGCCTCTTGCTCAATGTAAACTATAACTAGTTTAACTCGAGTTCTGTAAAATCTTTAGTTTTTTGAGAAAGACATCCAAATTTGAACACAAAACAGAAGGAAAGCAGGCAAACCCAATTTTTATATGATAAATTTCTTTAACCTGGCTTCAAAAAGGAACATTTTAAGTGAATATATGTAGAAGCTTTTAAAAAATATTGTCCCCTCACAGAACTGGCCCTATCCATCCACTCATTTTGTAAGCTTTGTAGAGCTGAACATATATGAACAGGGACGTGAGTATAATATTGATGATTATTTCTACGATAGGGATCAAGAAGGTGGCTAGTGATCTTTCTCTGTATTAGAAAACTAGCCTGTGACCATAAAATCCACTGAAATCCTTAATGGCAGGCTACAGAGGCAGAGGCACGTCCAGAATTCTCCATGGAAGGGCCTGGGAGTTCAGCTGGACCTGCTAGGGCCTTGACTTGGATGCTGCGTATGCATAGTAAATGTACACTTTTCCCTTACATTGTATGTTTGGGTGAATAATAATAGCAAAGGTCTGTAAAAATGGATTTGTTCACACTTTAGGCAAATGTTAATTGTCCATAGCAAAGAATGTAATTATTTTTAAGCTCATATGTCTCAGGTATGCTAGTGGAGATACTAAGCAGTAGGGGTTTTCTAAAACCTTCTCACACCACCCTTATCAAAGCCATGAGAAATGGAGTTTCACAACATCTTCATGAACATTTTAAATCACTTCTACTTTCTTGATGCTGTGTGTTAGAAATACTTATGTTTCAAAAAATATTTTTTTAGCCAGATATTTTCATCTTAAGAAGATATCATTTCAAATCAGAACTCCTGAATGTGAATATTTTCCACTCTAACCTTTTGATTCTGAAGAGCTGGATTCCCAGTATACAGTGTTTGCATGATACCTACTCTGATTTCACAAGTCAGCCTGACATTCCCAGGGCCTCAAGGTGGTTGGAGAGGGGCTGGTACTTCAGGGAGGAGCCAAGTTTAGAGGGCCTGATAGCAGGGGCTGCTTCTGCCCTCTGCTACCTTCTTCATGGAGTGAGTCAACTCCAGCAGCTCCAAACTCCATCTTTGGATACTCTTCCTGAGCATGTTAGAAGCTTCAAACTCTAGGGTAGGTTTCCATGGTTAATACACACCAGCAAGTAATCTTTCCAGTCAAGGGAGCTGATTTAATGGCAAGAACAATTTATTTCCCTCTGGGTAGGTAGAAACAGTTGGATTCTAATTCTTGAGAGCTTTTGTTCAGGAACATCTGGGTTGAAACTACTATAGTGAACAGATGATGCTGGCAATAAAAAAAAAGGCTTTGTATAATGTCATTGTCAAATTCGGTAGACCTCTACTTAATAATTATCAGGAAAGCAATCTAACTTGTTATTACAACAGTTTTATTGCAGATTGCTAGTTTAAGACCTTTTTGTGACAAGTGGCATTTTTTCCTTGAAAAAAGAAGTCATTTCCATTCTCTGTAATTATTTTTGCAATCAGTGACAACTTCCTGCGTGGACATATTGGGACATTTTATTTTAGAAACCAACAATTAAATTCTTGCTAAAGTATGGCTGATTTTATCTTGTGTATTGTATTGTGAATGCTTTCTTGCTGTTTTTCTTGCACCTTACCTCACCCTAATCATGATTTTTAAAGCCAAATCAGTCCTATGTACATTGAGACTCTTTAGCTGAGTAAAGCCAGAAAAATTAGTATAAGGATTAGATGGTTAACTGGTAAATATTTAACCACAGGACATCAATTCTGGTAGTCTGGAGACATATTCTTGTTCCTGTACCCCTTATCATATTATCTCTGGAAGATCCCAAGGATAAATTGCTATCTGTATCTTAGAATTGGACTTACATCTGGCATAATGGATTAAAGGCAAAAATTAGATTCCTAGAGCATATCACTACTACTGTTTCCTTCTCTGTCCTTCTCTTCCAATCTGTTGGCTTCCAACAAGCAAGACAGGTTAAGAAGTATCTTGTTTGAGGATCCTGCACTCACCTCCTATACTCTGCCTAGATATTCCTAGCTTTCCACTTTGTCTCTTTTACATCACTCCAGCAACTCATGTGGTTCTGCCGCCTGGTCGTTCATCCAGTTATTTAGTCAGCCTTCATTGAAAGCTTATTCTCCGCACTTTGCAAAAGGCCAGGGAAGCAAAGCATCCTATATTAAAGAAACTCAATCCAGAGGCGCTCAAGAGAAATAAACACATGAATACCACATGAGATCCCCTTTTTACTTACCTCAGTCTGCTCTCCTCCAGGGGACCCCCACCAGAGGCTGTACCTTAGGAGGGCACATCCTTAATCCTAGAATACTGACACCAGCTAAGTCTCTGTGGCAGGACCTAACAGAAAAATATGATTTGAGCAGTCACGGGGGCCCTGTAGTTCTGCTTCCAGTTTAAGTGATGGTTTATTATTCAGTGTAGTTTGCCAATATCAAGAGGATACCTGTTAGAGCAGAGATTACAAACATAGATGCCTGTGGAAGGCAGGCAGTTAGCAATGCAGAATGAAGAGTGAGGAAGTCAGAGCAATGGGGGAGGGGGGACTATGGCACATTGGAGAACACATGTCTCCTCCAGGAGTTAAGCGAGGGCTTCAAATCTGTAGTCCCTTTTAGCCCTATGGACTGTGGTTCTAGTAAGGCCATATCTGATTTTTCAAGGAAAGCAGAAAAGCTAGTTTTTATATGAAATGACTTATTGGTACCTATTTCCAGTTTTTTTTTCAAAAACTGTGAGCTGACCAAACAGACTGTGTTGGGCTTCACTGCACTTTCTCTGTTCTTATGAGAAGTCTCTGAAGAACACAATGCATTGAGACTTAATTTCCACTCTGGCTTTTTGATGTAAAAGTCATGTGACTTTGAGGCATTGCCTTGTCCCCTTTGACTCCAGTTTATCTTCTGGTAGGACCAGCCTATTTGAAAGGCCCTAGAGTGAAGATCTATCATGTAGCCCTGTTTGCATATATTTGCTCTGTTTACATCACTCCATCTCTCTCCTTTCCAGGCTCTTTGGCTGGTGAGCAGCAGCTTGTTTTGAATCAAAAGATTTCTTTAAAAGAGGCTTCTAGCTGGGTGTGATGGTTCACACTTGTAATCCAAGCCACTTGGGAGGTGGAGGCAGGAGGATTGCAAGTTTGAGGTCATAAGCAGCCTATATAACTTAACAAGACCCTGTCTCAAGGAAAAAAAATTAAAAGGGGGGCTGGAGGTACAGCTCATTGGTAGAGTGCTTGCAAAGTATGTGCAAGGCCCTGGGTTCAGCCCCCCAGTACTGCCAAAGATCATCATCATCATCATCATCATCATCATCATAATGGCTTCTATAAAACAACATAAAATCATCTTAGGTATGGATTTGAAAATTAGGAAATTACCAATTTAAAACAGAAGACATGCTCAGATACCTGTTGCTCCATCCTCTCTAAGGCTAAACAATGTGCACAGGGCCATATAGGTCTTATTGACTTTAGTGCATTAGGAAACTCCTTTCTTTTTATATCAAGTTGGTAAATGGCATTATAGTAGTTAGGAAGAAATATTCACCATTACTATGAACTGTTCTTCCCTTCTTACCAGTAGGATCAGGTCTATAAGAGCAATTAAGATCTTTGACTCTAGGAACTATGAGAGCCCCAAATTGGAATGATGTTTAGTCATAGGATATCAGAAAATTACCTTTTGAATGATTCATACTAGGTTAAGATCAGCTTTCTCCTTGCTTTTTGGCATTTAACTATAATTTGCATTAGGTAGTAATTACTCAATCTGGTAATTTTATTCAAGAAACATTCCACTAGTGTGTGATTTTTTTGAAAACTCTATAAGCTCCAGAAATGGTACATGTTAGTGGAACTCTATAAGTCATAAATTAAGAAGAGCATTTTCTCACTGTGGCTAGGTACGTGTGTTGGTAGCTAAAAGAGCTGGATAATCAGCCCAAAGGCAGGTCGTTAGAGTCTGCTGGCAGAAATCCAAAAACCTGCAAATCACTGAGAGAGCCTAGATATACCAGGATGGAAGTGGTCCATTGAAATCTGACTGTTGAAGGCAGTGCCAGGGAACCATGACCTTACATATAGAAATAAGCAATAGGTCTCATTCCCTGTGGAGAGAATGAGACCTTTACCAGTATCTTCCTTATAAACAACACATCCCCATGCCCACCCTATCTGATTATGTCACTTCTCCATTTCAAACCACCTACAGTCCTCTTGCCTGCAGCCGTAACCCTGTGGAATCCAATCCCGTCAGATCTCGGAAGCTAAGCGGGGTGGGGCCTGGTTAGTTCCTGGATGGGAGACCGCCTGGGAACACCAGAAGCTGTAGGCTTGGGAGAAGGACCTGGCAACCCCCTCCCAAAAATCAATCTGCCATTGAAAACCCTATGAACAGCAGAGAAGCACTGACAATAGTGTTTCCCCTGTTGTACAGAGGGTTGCTATGAGTTGGATACCGACTCAACAGCACTTAACAACAACAACAGCAGTCCTCTCATTCACTTAGAATAAAGTGTAGATGCCTTCCATGGCAAGTAAATACCTCATGACCTTGCTCCCACCTTGCTCTCTGACCTACTCACTAATACTCTTGCCTTTGCTTACTTAGTTCCAGTTTTGCCTGCTTTATGGCTGGTTCTCAAACACCCAAAACTCTTTCTTGCCTCAGGCCATTTTCACTTCCTGGTCCTACTCCCTAGAAAGCTCTTCCTAGATGCTTCTCTTTGCCTCTCCTTGTGCTTCAGGACTCTCTGAATCCTCAGAACATCCTATTGGACCATCACAGATGACACATCCATTTTCCAGTTATTCTTTGTCCTCATAGGTTGTTTTATTTTCTGCATAGGACTTGCCATCATCTGGAAATTTATTGCTTATTCAATTGTTTACTTGTTTATTTTCTATCTCTTCCAATGCAAAATAGGCTTTATCACTGGAGATCAAGATATTGTATATTCTGCCAGATGCTAACTAAAGGCCTAATACCTAGCCATTGGACAAGTCATGTAGTTTTTCTGAGCCTTAGTTTTACCTCTTGTAAAAGAGAAATATCTATAGAAGTCTGAATAACTAGGGTAATATTTCCTCTTTGGGAGATTGTGAGGAATAAACAAGGCCTTCAAGGAACCCTCACCCTTTGACTCAGTACCTCATCCCTCTTACAATGCTGAAACTGAATAACCATTAACTTATTTTTCAATCCATTAGTCAAGCAATACTTTATTATTCAAAAAGTTCTTAAAGTATAAGGGATAATTCTCACTGTAGAAACTTGTAATAGATAATGTGTAAGATTCATTTTTTATGTAAGCTTTTATTTTTATAAGTATATAAATATATATATTCAGCTAAGTGTACTGTGTTATTTATGAGTTTGTATCTTGCTATATGGGAGAAGGACCTGGCAACTCACTCCCAAATATCAATCTGCTAATGAAAACCCGATGAACAGCAGAGATGCACTGGCAATAGCGTTTCGCTAGCTGTATGTAGGGTCACTATGAGTTGGACTCTGACTCAACAGCACCTAACAAGAACAACAACAACATGTTGCTATATAATATGATTTGTTGATGTCATATCTTGAAATGTTCTTCAGAAAGTCATTTTGAATGCTACCTAATTCCACATTGTACTATTCTTACTTAACCTTATATTGGACACTCAGGTTGCTTTGGTTTCTCTACTCTGAATAAGTAGCACTACCCTGAACATCTTTTTGTTTAAGTATTTTATGTTGTTGTTGTTGTTAGGTGCCGTCAAGTCGGTATTCGACTCATAGCGACCCTCATAGGGTTTTCAATGGCTGATTTTTTCTGGATTGCCTTGGGAGTGGATTGCCAGGCCCTTCTCCCATTTTTGGGGTGCTGGGAATTGAACTCTGGGCCTCAGAGACTGCATCGCAGCGCTCTACCCACTGAGCTAAATCCCAGCCCAAGTATTTTATAGCATCTCTTATATTTTCTTAGAATTTAAACCCAGTGAGTGGCAATCCTTTGTTTATGGAGCTGCTTTGTATCAGTGGGTCCAGATTCTATGTGCTATGGAGAATTCCAAACAAGTCCAAAACTCTTAAAGAAATTGCTCTGGCTGAGGAGGGAAAGTTCATATATATGATGCAGTTGAGACCAATCACAGCCAGTGTAAAATTGGCTAAGGGCTAATTCAGGTGGTTATAGGCAAGGTCCTGGGGTAGTTCTGAGAAAAGAAAAATCAGAAGGAAGCAGCAGCTGGGGAAGACCCACTGCCTGGAAGATTAGATGTGCCTTGGCCTGGGAGATGATCAGGAGGAGAGAAGGCATTGGGGTGAGAGAGTGTGTGGGGTGCAGGAGGGAAGGCAGGGAGGCAAGAACAAGCCAGCCTGGAGCAGTCTGGTCTGCAGCTGGCGCTGCAGGCCCATGAGGTGAGACAGCTTGGATCGAGCCAGGAGTAACAAAGCCAGAGTCATGTGCTGGGTACTTAGACGGAGGCTAAGTATTATTACCATCATTCCAAGCACACAGGGGTCTGCTCTGAACAACAATATGAACCATTTGTACAAAAGACCAAAATGGAATCCAAATAATAGGTCCAGCTGCTCCAGATCTCTCCCTCCCACTGTAGTTAACATTTTACTACCTGGCCGAGTAACTAATGAATCTGGCCCAGTGTGAATCCCCAGGCACAAATCCCTGCTAGGGGTCTGTGTCTAGACATACAGACCTGAGTGCAATTAGCACTTTGAACATCTAGTACCTTATCACTTGTTGGAAATCAGGTTTAATGGGGAGGATGGGGAGGTGTTGCCCTCACCTCACCCGCTCCTCTGGCATTGGGTGGTGGATTGAGGATACCCTTGGATAATGACTGCATTAGGAGACTGAAAGGTCATAATAGTATTCGTTATGTGACTGCTCATCCAGAAGCACTGACTGGGAGGCCTCTCCATCTCATTGCAGGCTGTGTTTTGTGAAGCTCAAGCTCCTAATGATAGCCATTGAGTACAAGTCCGCCAACCGAGAGAGCCGGTAAGTTTGCTGTGACCCCGTGGCCCATTGATATTTATGGTGTGCGAGTGCATTTTGGGACTGTTCAGTCCACTTCCTCCCTCTTGCATGTGAACTGTTTGCTTATAACCAGATACAGCACTTCTCTAACCCTAGGGGCAATTCAAGGCATGGTTAAGGAGACACTGCAGAGTCTACCCAGAGTACCGTGGTGTCCCCAGGCTCCCTGGGCATCCAGAGAGGATTTCCCCAGAGGAAAGGGAGGAGCCATCCAAGGAGCTCCACCCATCAGGCCAACTTACGCTTTTCACCCTGTAAGCATAAATCCAAGGGTAGACCCTATCTTGAAACCCCTTTTTTTCTTATGTGAGCAAAAAGCAGGTGGACTCTGGCCTCCTTTACCACAGGCCTGGGGTAGAGCCATAATGGGGGACACCAGCTCTCTCGATAGCCAAATTACAAGCAGCCTATTGTGTACCATATGTGATTCTCTCGGTGCAGCCGAAATCCAGGTGGCAGAATATCAGCTTCATGTAAATTAGCCAGGAGACCAGAGCTCAGAGGCAAGAGCTCTATTTATTTATTTTGTGCTTAATTATGTGCAAATCAGACTGATGAGGGACAGAGTGTGGTTGAAATAGATAACACCCTAGTCAATATACAGCCTCACTGCTGGAAGAGGGCAGCATCAAGTGAATAAGAAGTTTTGTTAATGGTATACTATATGCATTACAGATAAAATAGGGATGACTTTTGCTTCTCAGTTCTTCTCAGTAGTTTTGAAGGAAAGAGAGCTGATTGAAAGATGTCCTGGCTTTATTCTCTGAAGTGATAGATTCAGAATCTACTCCTAGTCTAGTGAATCATTTATTCCTGCCGATGCACAAGTGTAGTGTGCAGGGACCTCCTGGACACATGCCTTTGTAACTGAGCACAGTACAAAACTAGAGGGTTCCTGCTATCAGGTTTAAGGAGTTTCCATTATCTAGATGAATGACCCAATAAAGCCCAACTTCCAAATATACAGTCTGTCCGTGACAGAACAACAAACAAAAGCAACCCAACACATGAAAAGGAACACTGGATTGTAAGGAAGTCAATCCAGTGTTTTCCCTTACCTTAACCACCAGATCAGATTGCACCCAAAGTCAATCTGATCAAATGCTATTTGGAAAATCCAAATCAACCAAAAGGGAGACAAACTGGTAGATTTGGTGCCCAAGTGCAGAACTTAACTGTAGCAGTTAACAAATATGTATATAGGTATACATTTTTCTTTGTTGTGCTGGCAAGATGAAGAATATTATTTGCAAAAATCTAAGGGAGTCCTTGTTATTTGCTCTTCAATAAATAAGATGGAATTTTCTGGGGTTACTCTTTCCTTATGTTTTTGGTGATCCTTACCATATACCTACGGGGGAAGAATTGTGTATGTATCCTAAGTTTTTGCAAATGATATACTTCGTATTGCCAAGTCAATGAATCTGTGTAACTGCATTGTTCTCTCTTTATCACTTTTGTGAATCTCTCAAAAAAAATGTCATGATGTAGGTGATGCTGATGTTGAGTAGTATTTTCCCACCATTCTAGAATAATCTCATGGCAGGAGAAAACTGCACCATGAACTTTGACCAGTTATCTCCCACATGCTGTCTTTGGTAACAGGAAAAGAAAGGGAAAGGCAGTTAATGGTTCAGTGTGAATCTGCTATTGCCTTTCTAGAAAAACAAACTCATGCACTCCCTGAAGATAAAATCTTTCGTTTGATAGGCCCTCTAATTGATTCACAAATTTGAAATATTTTCAACAAAGCCATAGTTATAGGTATAGTTTTGGATATTTTTTTCTTCAGAAAAGGATAAAAAAGAACTTGTTTGGCTTTATTTTGGCTTTCTGTGTGCAGTTGCCAGCATTAACCCCCAATGTGGCTTGGTCTCACTGTGGAGGCACATTGGTGCTTGTGGAAAAGGTGTGTTTGATGGAATGTGGATCATGCCCCCGAGTAAACACAGGACTTATCCAACATAATATCCATGTCAAAAATAAACATTTTTGATTCTTCATGAGGAAGTAATTTTAATTTTTCTTTATTTAGAAAGCTCCCATTTCTCTTCCCTTCACGTTTTGTACCTGACAAAAGGTGTTAATTCAGAGAAGCCTGCTTCTCCTTCCCACCTTCTTGCCTTCAACCTGTGTTTAACTACTTCCTTTGTTGTTGGTTTCACCCCATGGTACTGTTTCCATGCTTTGCTAAAAAAACCTTGTTTTCATATGCATCCTTCAAATGATCTGAAACAAAGGTTTTATTCCTCCTTTCCTTCTGATGTCAGTTTATTATTAAATTGTTTGATTTTAAATTCTTTTCTTGTCGTTTTGCAGAAGCCGAAAGCGGTATGCCCTCTTCGTTAACTTTCCTTCCAACTTCTACCCTCTGTCTTCACTTCTAACCACAGGACTAACCATTTACCAAGAATTCAAGAAGAGAGAGATTATATATATATATATATATATGGATATATAATCTCATTCCCTGTCTAGTGTGTGTGTATATATATATATACTTAACATATGTATATGTACATATATATATATATATATATATATATATATATATATACACACATAATGTATATACACCCCTCTCCAACTAGAGTATATAAAAGTTGAAAGTAGCCCTATTGCTGTCCTTGTTTGATTTATTGATTCTGTTGGATGACGCACTAACTTCTTTGCAGGAAATATAAAAGATGGAAAAGCATAATCCTGTGTTCAGTCATAGCACCAATGATGAGAAAAAACACTATTAAAGTTGAAAAGGCAGATGCTTCTTTCCAGTGCTTTGTGTCTGTTTCTGTATTGTCCTGATGTGTCCTGGTGTCCACCAGATGGGGGCACCATTTTGTCTGCATCCCACATCCACATTCCCAGTGACCTCCTCCTCCCTGTGTTGAATTTCTACTTTGTAAAGCAGATTTTCTGTCCTTTATCCACAAACCAGAGACCAAGCCCTTGCACTTCTATTTTCCCTATACTCATTTTGGAAATCTCATTTTGAATATTTAATTTCTTGGGCAGTGCTCTGTAAAGATTTCAAACTCTGCTACTCAATTGCCAGATTATCACACTTGATTTCCTGAATGAGTACTATTGATTGGGACAAACTCATGGCTTTTTTACCCCCTAGTGTGTTTGGGCATATTTCTTAATATGAAGTATCTCAACTTTCGCCATGTGACTTCACCCTGTTTTACTGCTGTTTTATGTTGCATGAAGCATGACTAATCATCATCAATGGCATTTTTTTTTTATAGTGGTGTGGGGTTTTTTTTTGGTATAATTTCCAGCATAGTTTCTCAACAATGTGTTCTCTAAGATAATATTGTTGAAAACAAACTATTGAGATGTCAAATTGTTCATCTTTTCGAGTTGCTCGTCTCTATGGTTGTAGTCACAGTCACGTGTTCGTGTTTATAAGTGTTTGTTTATCTGTGTGTGTATGTGTGTGTGTATGTGTGTGTGTATTTGTCTGAAACTCTTTCCAAAGTTAGATCTTCTGTGATTTTTTTTGAGTAGGTATGTGTAAATAGAGGTGGCTTCCTGTCAGTTTGGTATTATTGATATGATCCAACTGCGAGAAGTTACTGCAACACTTTGCATCTTCAAAGGTCCACAGTGGTTGCACCTCTGCTGTTGGCTTTTGACCTTTGAGTTCTTTTATCTTGTGGTGAAGGCATGTTGTGATGAAGGCATGACTTGTCCTTAAAGTGTACCAGAAATTGACATGGCTTGCTCCCAGCACCAAACATCTGGTATTATCCTTCCTAGATCAGCTCTCTCTACCCCATCCTATGTGGCTAATCTTTTCTATAATGTGCAAAGTATACTTTGAAACTCCACTTCCAAAATTATTGATATGGATTCAGGCTGAGCAAGTCCTTACCAATATCTTTGGTGGACCACGGTTGTGGTCATGTGAGTGTGACCAACTGGGAGCAACCTGTATTATGCTGTCTCTGTGTAAGTGAATTGAGTTTACGTATAGTGAAGCATGGAATACACAACTGTGTCTCCTACACATATCCTAAAGTAAAGATTTGGGGACTCCAGCAGCACATATTTTAAAGCCCAGAAGAAATGAGAAGTTCCAGAAAGGTGATAAGGTTTGAGATTTGGGGCTGTGTTAGGACACAGCCACAAACTACAGTGCAGTTGTACTCCCAGAGTGGGGGGTCCAATTACTTCAAACAGAGTCCCAACTGACAGCAATTGTATATGAACCTGAGTAAGCAGAGAGACGTCTTCCCAGTGATGTAATTCATCAGAGTGTATCATGAGCAGAAGTCCTCAATGGTTCTTGTTTTCGTGCTCTAGTTAATGAAGTTCCATTAGCTTGCTCAACATAACTATAATTACCATGTTATCAAGTATACACTATATTCTCATATGAGTCATGATATTTTCTTAATTGCTTGGGGATTGGTACATGATGCCTATCAAAAATGGAGAGGGAAGGAGAGAAATACATACCTATCACATTTATCCATAGTGGATAAAAGTTTTCTTTAAAACAATATTTGCTTCTGTTGAATTACCAACCATTGGTCATCACCTAAAACAGTAAATAGGTAAGTCTTATGATAATTAAAAAAGGGGTTTCTAAGTGTTTCCCAGTTTATGCATAAGTGTTGGAGAAAGGGAAAAAATCACTTCTTCTCCATCAAGTCCTGGTCCTCCAACCTGATCCAAGCTTAGCAAGAGATGCCCAACAGAATGTGATGCTGATTAATACCTCTGGAAGGGCCCTGATACAGACATCTGCTTGTTGGATCGAGCCTTGCTATGCTAGTCCATGTGGATGTGTTCTATGTTTATGAACACACATTTTAGTTCTAAGTGAGTCATACTTTCGGTATTGAAATCAATTGCTCCAGCTCCCCAAGTGATTCACTGTTGTTATATTTGCATATTTTCATGTTCATACTTAATACCCATTGGAGATTGTTAGCTCAGTGGCCGAGCTACTAGCTAGAAGACATGTGGTCACTCCTTTGATCAGCTTGACTGATGAGAATTGCAGCTTGCTTTTTGAAAGAACAGAGACAGTCACTTTCCTCTTATTGGAGGGGAAAAGGAAAACTCTCAGAACTGAGACAAATGACTTATGCTTTTCATTCATTCAACAAAGAGTCAAAAAGTACCTATTATATGCAGGGTGCTAAGTTTGCTACTATGAGAAACTCAAAAGCAAATAGAATATGATCAAATTTTTTGTCCCTCTGCTCAATTATACAGAAATTATACAGAAAATATGTGCTTGTTCTGTATAGTGGGTGAGTAAACAAAGATTAAGTCTAAATATAGTAGTAGTCTGAGAGCAAAAGAACAAGGATCCTTGGAGAAGAGACTGCATAAGCCCTGTGCTGCCAGCTGTCACTGGGTGTTTTCATTTGAAATCAGCAAGGCCATAAAAAAAAAAGATAATTTGTATGTTCCTTGAAATAAGGAAATGTTCACCCTGCCAAAACAATGTTCTTATTGGAACTCTGCTAATGGATATATTGGCTTTTTTTTTTATTCTTAGCAATTTTCTTGATTCTTCATACAACACATCTTGAAGTTTATCTTTGATACTCTAGTGAATGAGACAAAGTTAGAGCTAGAGAACTGATTTACAGTGGCTCATAGGGAGGGAGACTTTTGGCAGTCCTAAGAACAAAACAAACTTGACATTGAATAGTCTCCTAAAAAGATCTGAGATCTTTGGGGGAAAAAAACCTTACATTTTCCCATTAGGAAGATAAAAACAAATTTTAAGGATGGTAGGCATTTTCAAGAAAAAGTTCTTTCTTGCCTGGAATCTTTATTTTTGTATGTTTTCAGGAAGAAGTGGATTAGCACTTTATTTAAACTTCCTAAATTTGGAATGTGGATAGAACACTTAATGTCTAAAATACCAAAGCCAGTCATATATTTCTTCAAAGAGTCTATGAAATTCATTCTCTTACACGTGAAATATTATTATCATGGGTCTCTGGAGTCAAGGTCATGCACTTCTTCACCTAACCCTTAAATATAATGTGAATCCAGCACAGTGAGCAGGTTCATGGATCTAGACTTCTTTCCTTCATTTTCTCAAGGGGTGGGCTCATTCCTTTGAATCCCATTCAGAAGGATGCCTTAATCCTATCTTGATATCTACACCATTGTGGTGCCTCACATTTCACATGGAGATGATTTGAACTCTCTTGCCCCATCCACAGGGAACACTAGAGCATTCTGGACTCTTAGAGTCTGCAGGGCCTTTAGAGATGCTTTCTGTCCCTTACATGTCAAGCATAAGATTTAAGGAACAGGAGCTACTGTATATGTAGCCAGCAGTCAATCTGAATTAGCCTATCTCCAAATGTTGTGCAGGAACCAAATGTTTTGGATGCTGCAGTCAAGAAAAGATGGTTCCATTCCAATAGGGTACCTTCAGGAGGTGTTATTAGCACTGAGAACGAAATAGAGAGCAGAGCTTTGGTTTTATGAGAGTTTATTTACCTTCATTATATAACCACCTTGCTTACTACTAATAGCACCCGTGGATTAAGGAACTGTTATGTGCTAGTTACCCAGCACATGGTATACACTTTAATTCTCTTAGAGACACTGTCAACTAAGGATTATTCACCCCATTTTACAGAAGAGGAGTGCAAGGCTTAGCTGCATCCACATGCCTAATGCTGGAACCTGAACTGGTGAGGCCTGACTCTCGTACCTAAATGCTTAGACAACCTTGGTGGTGAACCTGAGATTTAAACACTAGTGGACCTACCTCAATGCCCAAAGTCTTTTCTCTCCACCACACAAACTTGACTAAAAGAAAGTTGAAGGCTGTAATAAATTATCTCAAACTGTACTTTCTAGAATGCCAATCCTCAAATTCCACTGTAGGCCAATTCTTGTTCAGTGCAGATAAAAAACAGAGGAAATGAAAAGAAACTTTTCATTGATAGGAACCTCGCTATCACCATATTTCACAGTGACAGTGGGTTCGATCACTGGAGTACAATTAATGAGGCAGCAATGTGAGAAAAGGAAACTAGTCTAGGTGAGGCTTGTTTTATGCATATATGTCAACCAAGATGATATGTGTCAGATTTCACCTTCTGAATTCCTTTGTTGCAATCATGATTGGACTTTTTCTTTCTGCTGAGAAGCTTTTCTTCCATTCTTATGTGAATGCATATCAAAATATAGGTTTCCTTTTTTTTTTCCTTCAGTACTTGGAGGTTCAACCCAGCACCTTACGCATACTTTGTGAGGGTTCTGCCATTGGGCTGCATCCCTAGTCCATTTTTCAGTTTTTATGCAGGTTGCCTCTGGCCCTGAACCTGTGATCCTCCTGCCTTTTCTTCCCAAGTTGCTGGGATTATAGTTATGAGTCACCATGCCCAGCAACTTTTCCAGTTTTAAGGATGTAGCTCTTAAAGCTCCAGAAGTGCATGGATTTTTTTTTTTTTCCAGTACTAGGGGTTGAACCCCAGGCCTCACGCCTGCATACTTTGCAAGTGCTGGACCCTAAGCTTTGCCCCGGCCCATTTTTTTTCTTTCTTTTTTTTTTTTTTTTACTTTTTTTTTGGTGGGGGGCGGGTCTCACTAGGTTATGCAGACTGCCTCTGGTTTCAAACTTGCGATCCTCCCGCCTCCGCCTCCTGAGCCACTGGGATTACAGGCATGCACCACTGCGGCCAGCAGTATGGATATTTTTTAATGGATGTCCTTGTTCCTTATACCTCAATGAACAATTCTTTACCCTGTAACTTCATCTCATTATGGGCAGGATATTTTGGTAAGAAGCACTGTGTTCTATTCCATGGGACCAGCTAAGGAAAATCTCTGGCCACTCTTTTGAAAATGAAATATACTAGAGTGCTTTTTGCAAGAATAAAATAATAAAAGTAACAACAACCAACATACATCTAGCCATTTATACATTATTTTACTTAATTCTCTGAAGGAAGGCTATCACTATTATTAACCTCTTCTTACAAGCATGGAAATTTAGTTCTAGGGAGGTTTAGTATCTTGCCCAAAGTCACTACTTCATGGCTTCATTGGAATTTGGATCCAATTTCTGACTGCAGAATCAGGGCTTTAGGAATTGCCTTGCAGGAAACGAGGTAAGAAAATGTACAAAATCCAGGACTCTGCCATTCTAAAATGTTGTTTTTAATTGACTTAGAAAAAATTTATCTAACTTGTATAAGGTCTGACCTTTTCCCCTCATGATTGTGCCAAATCGGAGGGCTTTTCATACAATGTGGGAGTTGGTGGAGGGGTAACTAGGAGGCATATGCATAAAGCCGCTGCCTGCGCGATTAGTGTATACTGCTATTTTCTGACTTGGAAGGAATCTCATTGCTGCCTTTGGTTTTGGGGAAGAACAGTCAGATCTTCACAGACTCTTGCTATTATATAGTGTTAATAACAGTGATGACACAAGTCTGGTTTCCTTCTGTCTGGTCTTGTTACAAGTAATGGTGGATGTTCTTGTAACCCAAACAATTATTTTTGTAGTAATGATCTGCTCAAAGTTCTCCCAACAGAACAAAAGTTCACCTGTGTCCTTCCTGTGTTGCTACAGATTTGTCATTCTGATGGCCACAGCACTTTTCTGGAATGATTTTACCAACAGAAAAAGATTATATGTTAATTACTATCCTCTGTTTTGATTGTTTGGGGCAGCTGAGGAATTACTTTAGCCTGATTCCAAATATCTATTACCTGAACCACCGGCTTTTCAGATCAAAGAATATTTCTCTTTCTATTGCCTCATTTTGCGCCCCTAAATTCAGGGTCCATTAAGCCTAAAGTCTCATCTCTGTTTCTGGGTAACAGTCCTATATTCTGCTTTTGATCTGCAGAAGATTAAACTTATTTGCTTCATCCATTCATTAGATTAGGATGCATTTATCTCTATAGTCAACCCAAACACAACTTGGTCAGCCACTCTATTTATACCATTTTGAAGTAGGACAGTATATATCTAGGTTCATACTTCCCAGAAGGGTGAGAGTTTTTAGGGATGATTCTCATTTGTATAAAAACTACAGTTTGCTCCACTTAGGACCTACTAGCCATATAAGTTATTCAAACATCCCATATATTTTTATGAACTGCAGACTGGAATCATTAAGTATATATATCCAACTGCTGAAATTTTTCATTTTTACTGCTTGGGTAGATGCAGTTATTCCTACATAAGCGGTACATGGAATCTACCTCCATATCCTTATCAAAGTTACAAAGATGTTCAGTTTGCTTCTGCATTGATTATGGGTGTCTTGTACCATTCCCCACAGTAATATGTGTTGTATGTATGTGTTTGTTTCTGTATACATATAGGGGTCCCATTAATACTCTGTTGTCTAATGGAAAATTGGTGTCTCTAGAGCTTTATTAGACCAATAATGTTTCCATGTTGACCATCAACAGCAGTTTCAAAAGGGATACATCATGAGGAACTTTGCTTCAAGTCAGATGCCTATGATGGCAACCTGACTGCCTGGTTATGCAAACCTGGATCCTGAAACTGAGATTTGCTTTGATTTCCCCATATGGGAGTGTGCCAATTTGAGAATTAACCAGGGGAGCTTAGTGTTGGCATTATCCAACCAAATGTGTGGGCCAGTGATCATCAGGCTCTAGAGAAAGTCTTTCAGGAAAGCATTTGACTAGTGGGGCCCCTATAAAAACAACCGAACAGTGTTGCCTTCAAGGTTTTATTCAGAACATGAACTCACATATGTGTCTTGTTTGTTTGTTTTTGTTCACTGAGCAGTATATTAATTAATCCTGGAAACCATCTTAAGATCCAAGAAGGTACTTTAGGATTTTTCATCGCAAGTGATGCCAAAGAAGTTAAAAGGTAAGAGTTTATTTTCATCTACCTTCTTTTCTGGCCCAGTGGTGGACAAATGTCTTGATCTCCTGAGGAGGGATGCATCCATATGCGCAGGGCTCTACCCCCAAAACTTCTTGACATATGCGTGAGCATTGGATGGTGGAGATTGTGCTTTCAGATGTTTCCATAGGCTCCTTTTCACATAGTCACTTCTCTATCATTGAATTGTTGTTGTTGTTAGGTGCCATGGAGTCTCGGTATCTGACTCATAGCGACCCTCATAGGGTTTTCAATGGCAGACTGTTTCGGGATTGCCTTGGGAGTGGATTGCCAGGTCCTTCTCCCATTTTTGCGGTGCTGGGAATTGAACTTGGGACCTCAGAGACTGCAGCGCAGTGCAGCGCTCTACCAACTGAGCTAAATCCCAGCCCTATTATTGAATTAGAACCATAAAATGTTAGAACTAGGAAGCCTACGTACCTCCTCCTTCATCTTGCAAAGGTGGAAACCGAGGCGCAGAGAGCTGAAATGACTGCTCCAGATTATCCTGATTCTTGCTGCCCTCCAACAACATAACAGGATGACTGGTTTCTTGTCTTTTGTTTGTTGTTGTTGTTTGCAATTCTGTGGGGCTGACCCCAGGGCTTTGCACATACTCTGCAAGTGTTCTAAGCACTTAGCTGCACTCCTGGCCCCTTTTAAATATTTTTATCTTGAGACAGGGTTTCACTAGGTTATGGACACTGCCTCTGGCCTAGAACTTTTGATCCTCTTGCCTCCGCTTCCTAAATTGCTGAGATTACAGTCATGCACCATAGCACCTGGCTTGGTTCACTGTCTAGTGCTTTTTTCTTAATATGATCTAGGCAAATATCCTTGAGAATTACCAATTTTATACTATAGGTGCCAAATCAAATTTCAAAAAGTTTAGTGTTAGATGAAACATGAAACTGCCTATATTTCTGTTTGCAATTTCTAGGTAGGTGGCTAAGCTGTCAGATTCAATTGTGAAGTCTCTATAGACTCAGTCCAGGATTTCATTGGCCTCAATGTTTCATGACATTTTTATTAGTGACCTTCACCTATTTAAGTCACTTAGGGAATCACAAGGCTTTGCACAGAAACATGGAATATTGTTATATTTCATTCCATTCCATCAACTTGGAAACTTTACTAGCAGGAAATACAGTACAAATGACAAGACAGGTTCCTCAGCTCAACAATAATGTTACATGAGATATTTTAAGTAAATTATTAATTGCAGAGGTCTATTGTTATTTATGCCAGCAGCTGTACTACTGTGGTGTGTGATCCTGTCAGATTTCAGAATCTAAGCAGGGTTGGGCCTGGTTAGCACTGGGATGTGAAACCGCCTGGGAACACCTGGTGCTGCAGGCTTTGGAGAAGGACCTGGCAGCCCACTCCCATAAAACAATCAGCCATTGAAAACCCTATGAATATCAGAAAATCACTGACAATAAGTGCTGGGCATGGCAAAGGGTGGGGTGGTGTTTCACCTGTTGTATATAAGGTTGTTATGATTTGGACCTGACTCAAGAGCACCTAACAACAACAGTTATTTATGGAAGTCAGTTGTCTTCATTTAATGAGTTCTTATTCAAAGCCAGGCCTATACTGGGTGTGCTATGTTCTCTATTGCTTCTTCTCAAAATAACCCTGGAAAGTAAGTCTTGTTCAACACTCAGAGTTTTGGTATGCTCATCTGTAAAACTGAGATAGTTTGTCCAAGGTCACACCACACATAAGCAAGTGACAGAGCTCAGACTGGAACTCTCTTTCCTTTTCTAAAACCCAGCCTCTTTCTACCAAATGTGATGATGCTAACACAGCTTATGGAGGACTCACCATGCATCAGCCCTGTCCTAGGAACTAAGTGGTTTCTCAGTATTTGTGAACTCAACTCAATTCTCACACAGCCTTTTGAGAGAGGTGGCATTACTATTTCCTACTTTCCTTATGAGGAGACAGGCATGGGTTGGTAAGCAGTTTGCCCAGAGTTACATTGCTGGAGAGTAATAAAGCCAGAATTTAAATCCAAGAAGTCCAGTCCCAGAGCCATTATGTGCCAAAGGCTGAGCCTGATATGTTCAGCACAGAAAGATGCTTATGATTTTCTTTCTTCCCACCTACTCCATGTTGTTAGGTGCCATAGAGTTGTGTCCAACTCATAGCGGCCCTCATAAGGTTTTCAACTGCAGATTGTTTCAGGATTGCCTTGGGAGTGGGTTGCCACGTCCTTCTCCCATTTTTGCAGTGCTGGGAATCAAACTCAGGACCTCAGAGACTACAGAGCAGCACTCTACCAACTGAGCTAGATCCCAGCCCCATCTACTCCAAAACCTTTCAGGATAAAGAACATATAGGACGGAAGACCATAGTTTTTTGGTTTTTGTTTTTTTTTTTAAACTAAGCTCCCTAATAAATTTACTTCTGCAAATTGGAAAAAGACTGCCATTATTTCATTGTGGGAGCAAAATACCAGTAAAACCTCACTGTTCTTCAGGAACATCCTGAGACCAAACTTCATGTAAGAAGGGATCTTGGGGTGAATGGGGCTTAACCCCCTTAGTCCTCTGGTTGTGTACTCATCCAGATGTGGGACACAAAAGCTTGAAGCAGCATCCCTGCTCCAAGCACAGAAGGCTGGGAGCACAGCAGCACTATACATCATGTGCACCTCCCCAATAGCAAATATAACATGAAGTTCCCATTTGTGTAATTCTATTTCCTATTGCATCTCTCACTAATGAATGTCACAAATACCAGGCAGTCCAAAAAACAAATTACCTCCTATATTAGGGAGTGCAATATGTCTCATTTCAGTGCTTTATGGTATTCACAAATACATGCTGACACAATCAACTACAACTCCAGCCTGTAATTTTCCATGGTGTGTGATATGTCAGAGCAAATGCTGTCAGTTAGGGGATTTCAAAGAGATGAAGACTGCAGAAACCCACAGAAAGGACATTGGAGATTTGAATGAAGCTAAACAAGTTTGGTAAAAATGGAAAAGTAGATTATGATGATCTAGTATTGAGTTTGCACCCTCTGCTACAAAGGAAAAGCCACAAAAGAAATTAGTGAATTCTAGCTCATGGAAACTTTCAAAAGAAGGGCTGTAGAAAAAGAAGAATACTGCTAAAAAAGTAAATTTAAAGTGTTTTCATCACTAAGAATAAGTACGTGATGTAATAAATATGTTAATTAGCTTGATTTAGTCATTTCACAATATATACATATTTCAAACATCATGTTGCACATCACAGATATATATTTATATTCATCAATGAAAAATAAAAATTAAAAAAGGATCCAGCTTTAATTAATTCATACTGATCATCTCATCATCTTCTTGGTAAAGGCATGTTTAATATGCTGGGCTTGTGGATTTGAATCCTGGCTCTGCTACTGTTAGCTACATGTTCTTGGCCAGGTCTCTTAATCTCACTGTGTTTTAGTTTCCTTATCTATAAAACAGATGTAATAATCATGCCTCCTTCAAAGTGTTAAGGATCAAATATGTTATGCTTATAAATTGCTTAGAATAGCACATGGCTGTACAAGTGCTAGTTGTTATTATTGTTGCCATTGTTATTACCTCTGAAAGCATCAAATGAGGAAGAAAATGTCCAAGGAAATGGATGCAAAGTTAAACTGTCCCAATTTAGATGCTTCCTCCTTTCCTGTCCTTCCTATTTCAAGGCAAATCACCATCCACTGGTCTTAACGACAATGGCATGTGAAGCAAACAGTCAACCACTTTTCCTCTTCTTGTGAAGGGGATGACAGCTGGCATTGAGACAAATGGTGGAAGAGCCACTCAGGTAGAAAGAGCACTGGACTTAGATGTAGAAGCCCTGGGGCTAGCCAAGCTCCAGCCTGGAATGACTGTGGGCAGGCCATGACAAATACCTCAATTTACAGAAAAGGACACCTTGTTCCAGAGATTTAGCTGCAAGATCTCCGTGATCTCTACCACATCCCCAAATCTTAACATTGGTTTCCAACCAGCACCAGTCAGAAATGCAAGCCCTATGAAAAACATAAAAAGGAACCTAGGAATCAAATGATCATGGGCTGTATTTATTTCTTTAGCCTTGGAAAAGACCATGTTACCCTGGCTTCCAATTTCACGTTGGGAGTGTCAAAGATGCTAAGCCAGGGATTTTGTTAGTTCCTGGATCCAGAAGGTGGTAAGGTTGTTCCAGTGAATTTTATTACTTCCCAGTACAGATACTTCTCTCTTCTGATGGAGCTAAGTCTCAACAAACCCATCATAAGTTAGAAATATCATAAGTCATAATGCACTTAATACACCTTACCTACCAAACATCACAACTTAGCCTCACCTACCTTAAATGTCCTTTAAACACCTGTATTATCCTACTTTTGAGTGAATCATATAACACAAAGTCTATTTTATATACTAAAAAAAGAGTTGAGTATCTCAGGTGATTTATTGAATACTGTACTGAAGGTGAAGAGCAGACTGGTTACATAGATATCCTGTTGAACCATCCTAAGTTGAGGACCATCTACAGTGAAAGGCCACGGTCCTCCTGTGTTATCCCTTTAGACACTGATTTGAAACAGGGCTTGAATGATCTTATTTTGTCTTGTCCAAAATATTTTTGACACAGTCAAAGCATTTTGTAATCCCATATTGCCACTTAAGTTGGGTTAGAGGATCTTCTTGTTGATTGCTTTTTCTAGGGCTCCTTCTGTCCATTCCCTTCCTCTATTTATCCCAGCCCAGTTGCCAGCTGAGTTTTTGCTCCATAGCAAGAAGAAAACTTGTGTTTATTCCATGTGCTCAGCACTGGATATAATGAGAGAGGGTCTGGCCAGCTTTAGAGTGAAATGGGCTGTGAATCCCCAGAGAGAATCTTGCAGAGAAATCACTGAACTCATTCCTTTTGTTGTTTCCCTCTCCAACCTCTACTTCAACCCTCTCTCATTTTGGCTAACAAGAGAAGTTACTTTCAAAGTGATGAGGTTAGTATTAGTATTTCAACATCATCCTTGTGCCCCCTTTAATATATATTTAACTAGACTGTGGGGATTTCAGAGTTGTATTTAACTTCCCCAGCTCAGGGGCTGACTGCCCAGATGTCCCAAGGACTGGCATTGAATGCTGTTCTCAAAACTGAAGGACGAGTGAGCAGTGACTTTTCTCCTAGTTCTTTTGCAAATGGAAGTCTACAAAAAGACGCACTAATTCAAATCACAGAATCCTGTGTTTGAAATAAATGGTCTTGCAATAAACATTTCCGTCTACAAACGTCCAAACTTTTCAAAAGATTAAAGGAAATTAGTGCTGGCAGGTTTCATTAATTTGGCACCACCGCAGAGGAAATGTGGTACTCATTTCATTTGGGTGGATTATGAAATGTGTCAGTTTTTCCGTTCTCTTTCTCCAGGGCATTTTTTTACTGCAAGGCCTGTCATGATGACATCACAGATCCCAAAAGAATTAAAAAATGCGGCTGCAAACGGCGTAAGTAATGTTTTTTTCCCCTGCCCCTCCCATTCTCCTTCCTCATCCCCAAATTCCTTTTCCCTCTCCTTTTCCTATTAGAGAAATAGGACTAATTTCTATTCCTATTAGAGAAATAGGACTAATAGAAAAATGACTAAACATCAAGAGTTCTCTTGATATGTTTATGTTTCACCCATCAGTTTAGAGGGACATGAAAGAAATACCCATCCTCACTTGGTTAGAGCAGAGGATGGAAAATCCCCACTGTCAGCACCTGGAACGAACCTAGCACTCAGTCTCCAGCTCTTGACTCTAGAGGAGCCTCCATTCTTACACAGTCAAGCATGGTATATAGAAAGGAGGACACCGAAGGCCATAGCAGAGAGAGTATTTTTTTGGTGATTTCCAGTGGTTAGGAGGCCACCCAGTGTGAAGATGGCTGTACTAGAGCTGAGAAGGAAACCAAGTCTGAGGACTCAGTTTACACAGTGGAGTTGACTGTCTTCTCATTTGAGATTCCTGTAGGCTTTAGTACCAAAGGGCAGAGTTTATAATTGAGACTCCCTTAGACTGCCCCAAGAAGAGAACATTACCCTTGTTAAAGACTTTAGTTACCATTTTCTCAAAGACCAGCCATGAGCACATTACTTTTTGGGGTGGTCTTGATCAGGCTTACGAGCTTCTTGCATATCCTATCTCAGCAGCATGCTCCTAGACCCTCAAGGGTAAATCAGGAACACTGGCTTGTGAGCTCTAGATACCATGACTTAAAGTGGTCTTTGCCTTGGGAAGGCCATACCTTTTGCAGCAATTAGGCCATATTGCCTAGTAGAAATTGTCCCTAACCCTACAGAAAACAAAAATAGTGATTCCTTCCCACCTCTGGTGATTTAGTGTTTGATCCATCACCATAACCCGTAACTGGGAAGGAGGTGTTATTAATCCTGTTTTAAAAGCTTCCAAGTTTAGTGAGAGGATAAGATTACTGATGGTCACACAGCCAACATACAGGATTCACATCTCTTGAAGGCCTTTTTTGGTACTGATCTCTGAGTGCTCTGATCTGTTTTGCAGGATGGAAGAGTGAGGTGGGTGACTTGGGTCAGATGAGTGAGAACACATAAACATAAAATACATTTTCACAAGCAGAGACCAGACAGAAGAGTACTGCTTCTGGAATATGTCAACTGAAGCAAGGACCTTTGTCCCTGCCATCCTAAAGTGGTGACATGTAAAACCAATAAGCCATAAAGATGACACGGCTAGCTGGGCATGGTGGCACATGCCTGTAAACCCAGAGACTCTGGAGGCAGAGGCAAGAGGATTGCAAGTTTGAAGCCTCTGTAACATGGTAAGACCATGGCTCAAGATATAACAAAAAGGGGCTGGATGCAGTTCAATAACAGAGCACTTGCAAAGTATGCAGGAGGCCCTGCATTCAGCCTCCCAGTACCACAAAGATAAAATAATATAAAATATAAAATGAAATAGAAGATGACCTTGCCAGAGCACAAGGAAGTCACTTAATCTCTTGGGCAAGTAGTCATGGGCAATGCTTGGTTCAGAGAAGTTTCTGTAGAAATACTAGGCTTGCTCTCAAACCAGCTCAAACCCCCTGTTTTGTTACTATCTCTTCCACTGACTTAATTACACAGCCCTCCTTCCCCAAACTCTGCCAACATACCAAGATGACAATTTACTGATACCTCAGAACAAGAGCCTCTGACTTTTTGAGACCTAAGAATTCCCTGATTCTGACCACCTAGCAAGAAGAGCATTTGAGCAAATGTAAGGTGTGGAGGAAAGCTCACCCTCTCCCATCTACCTAGGTCCATAACTCACTCACCCTTCTCACCAGGCCTTAACCTCCCCTGCTCAGTCATCTGGGAACTCAAAAGCACAGCTCCATTGATCAGGGATCTCCAGGGTTATTTCCATCAGAAAGAACAGGACATCCAGAGAATAGAGATAAACAAGAAAGGGAGACAAGTACAAGACAGTGAACTCTTTTGTAGGGAAACTCTTATAGTGAGGTGATTGAGAAAGGAGAGTGTTGAGGCCAATAATCTGTGAAAGATATTTGCCAGAGGACCTTGTCCCACAGGGACTTGAATGAAGTGGCAAGAGTATGATTTATTAATTGGGTACATATTCACATGTCTTTGATACCTTCTTTATACAATATCTGTACTTTGTGCCAGAGATTCAGTGGTGAATGAAATAAAGTCCCTGGTCTCCTAAAACCTTCACTCTAGTGAATGGAGGCAAACCTCATAATGTAAATAAATAAATAAATTCAGAGAGAGGCAACTACTAAGAAGAAAGAAAAGACCTTCTGAGCATGTGAGGAATCCTGTAGGGATTCCTTCATACTTCATAGATTGAAAGATCAGAAGGGCCTCCATTGGGAGGTGACAATGAAGCTTAGAGCTAGTCTAGGTAGGGAGATAAGCAAGGAAATAGGTCAAAAGGCAGGAATTGGTATGGTGTGTTTGAAAGATATATGGAAAACTGGTAGAGTTCATGACATTGAGGAGAGATCAGGACAAGATGAGATCACAGAGGAAGGCAGGGGACTGGTAAGAAGCTGGGTTTTAGTCCTATGCTAGGAAGCCACTGGAAGACTTCAAGCAAGGAAAAGACATCATCATTTCTGAGTTTCAAAGATTTCCTTAGTGTCTGGGTAGAGAACAGACTCAGGAAGCAAGAATGGAAGAGGAATGATGAAGAGAGAGCTTCTCTTATGCTCTCTCTGAAACTAGGATATTCCTCACAGGACCCCATAAAAGATCATGGAAGACCATTTTTAAATTCGTTATAAATAAAGATATGACCTCCATGGTGTTTTTCCAGTTTGGTTTCAGGCAAGCAAATAGCAGTGAACAGCTTCATGCTGGAGGGAGGGGCAAATAATTATTTAAAATAACTTTCTTCACTTTATTTCCATTGAAGTTGGCTGAGCTAAAGAACTATATAATCTCCCGTCATGCATGGCACAGTTACTGCAAAAGAATGGCCTCCACCAAGACATGCCAGTGTGACAAGGCCATAGGCTGTGAGTTTAATGATTGATAACAATCAGAACTGTCCAGATACTGTTCTTGCTGATTAAAGGTCAATGCCCAGAGGGCAGGTAGCAGATGTGTATGTGGTAGGGAGCAAGGATAGAATAAAATGCATTATTGAGTATAAAACAGTTTGTGCAGGTCAGACAAGTGAAGAAGTTAGAGAAGATAAGTTTTGGTTATGAAGAAACTTACATTAGAAGGAGCTAGGATTGTTAATGGCACCCTAGGGGTTCCCTATACCCTTGGAAGGGCATTCCCTTATATACAAATTTGGAGAAAACAGTTGACCCACTTAGTCATTTGTCCAAAACTGTCAGTCCAGTTGTTAATATATCACCCTGGAATAGTATATCTTCATGAAGGCAGAGCTAATGACAGCCCCTTGCATTTATCTGCAGTTTCCTAACCCTCCTCCCCCAGCCCATTTCCTCCCCTTCTTACCTCTCCCCTTGCTCCTCACTCCTCTTCATTCAATAGCCTT
This sequence comes from Pedetes capensis, assembly GCA_007922755.1. Taxonomy (NCBI): domain Eukaryota; kingdom Metazoa; phylum Chordata; class Mammalia; order Rodentia; family Pedetidae; genus Pedetes; species Pedetes capensis. The sequence goes on along the minus strand of VMDO01002928.1, from coordinate 93,341 downwards.
CAATGCTTCATGTCATATTATCCAGAGAAATATGGAGTGTGGACATTTCGTTTCTGGAAATCCTGTGGTAGTACAGTTTAACTTTTGCATTTCTTTCCATTTCTTCATAGCTGTCCATCCAGCCAGGAAGCAAGTCCAATTCAGCTGTCTGGCCAAGGAGCAGGCTCTCAGAGTCTACCATTTACCAATTTTCTTTTTCTGTGTAACAAACGTGGTCTAATGATTTACATTTTCCCTCCAAGCCTCTGAAAGGCTGCCAAGGGTAAACTCCTAAGGAACAAGTCATGTCTAGATTGATGTGTTTGAAGGAATTTTCTTTAACTTCTAATCATTGACATATCTTTGATTTATTTTTTTTTTCCTCTTTGCTGCCTTGGAATACGGCCCCTACTCTATTTTAACTGCACACTGGTAGTGATCTATTGTGAGTAAAATGGGTTCCCAGCAGCCTGGAGTCTAGCTGCCCCTGTCTTTCTCTAGATGAGACACTTCTTTTCTTTTCTGTACAGTTTCAGTTTCATTTTACTTTTGGTATTCATGTTGCATGTAGCAGTGATATCATGCCCAGACTCGCTCACAGCAGAACAGTCTTAGATTAGCTTAGAGCTGGAGAGTCCCTGGAGCCCTCTCTCCATGCACCACCCACCCCCAGCCTCCGGTCTGCTTCTGATGCCGTCTTATTTTTCCATTTGAAAATAAGACCTTGAGAACAGTGTGTTTCTCTTGAAGACCTTGTCTCAGGACTTTTAAGGGACACTGATTAGGCTGGGGTAATTACCACTGTAGCCGTAGATGCCTCGTCCATTGGGGGTCATTGTCATGCTTGCCTTTGATAAATTATACTTGTTCTCCCCTGCTGTGGAGCTTGAATTCCTCCCCTGAAGGAAACATGTAGGCTACATATATATTCCTATGTTGTGATATATATATGACATGTACCAGTACTTTATATGTAAAAATGTATATTTTTATACATAAATGTAGATATATTATAGAGAGAGGGATGCCTTTATTACAGTATATGTGCCTCTCTACTAAGAAAGTGCTTGCTAGAGGATTAATTGGATACCTGCCTTTGGGACTGTAAGTACCTGAACTGCCTTCCTGGAGACAAGTATTTCCACAGTGGTAATTATTTCCTACAGTCTCCCTTACCTTGAAATAAAGTTTCTCTTTTAAGTCAGTGAATATTAGGCAGACATCTTGGAGGATCCGTGTACTTATTTCAGGAAGAAAAGCTGACTCAAGGAGGATGTTTCATTCATGCACTGTGTTGGAGTTTGAAGAAGTCAGTTTAAGTCTCTGGGCCTCTAACTTACTCAGGGTGTAGGAACCCTGGTCATCTAGGCAGCAATTGAAAAGGAGCTTTTAATGCCAGTAATTCCATGTGTGATTTAGAGCCCTGTTGCTCTCAGTGGCACCAACCATTGACACTGGGTTTTTTCTCATGAACTTGAGAGTTCACTGAAACCAAAAGGAGACTCAGTATGCAACTCGTTCAGTCCAGTGTCTCTGAAATTGAAGAAGATGTTTCAGCACTCAGTCCTCTCATGTTCCTTTGCAGCCGCAGAAGCAACTTGACCACCTGGCTTGGGTCAGGCTTCAGTGTTTAGATGGTGGAGAATGCTCAGTGTAAAAACAACCCAAAGCAATGACCTTCTTCAATGCAACACACAATTTTGCCCCCATTGACTCTGTGGCTTACTCCATCCACAGATTGCTTTTAAGGAAAATTGGAGGGCATGAGCCATTTCCATATCTGCAGAGCTTTCATATTCTGACACTCCTTTAGAATTAGAGGGAAATGTGAAGTCAATCAACAAATAGCTCCAGTGCCAAATTCTTCTGCCTTTGCCAGCTACAATGTGATTGTTGAGGGCTGAATCACGTAGCTCGGTGTGCTCTTTGCTGCTGACGTTAACTAGCTTTGTTTTTCCTCTCTTCCTGTTCTTGGGAAACTACCTGGAAGACCTTTATTCTTCCTCCAGAAGGTAATGGGAGGAATTTTGTAAAATGAAGACATCATTTCTCATTTATAGGACTTGAAAAAATGTTCTCCAATTCCCAGTGCCCCATCAAACTTAAACCTCAGTGGACTTTTCTTCCATGGAAATTTTTGTTTATAATTTTGGTTGTTGTTGAGTACGTGAAGAGTAGCTTCAGATTTCATGATTGGAAATAATACTTCCCTCACTGGACTGATTTTAAAAATGAAGTTGTAATCTGGAAAGTTAATTGAATGGCAGATTTTTTTTTCTTCCACACCAGTCTTCCCTTGAATTTGCTCCATTTGAAACCTACAATATTTAACCCCAGCAGTTGGAAAACTCCACCTGGGGCAGGCCATCCAGGACTGCTTTTCCTGCCCCTTCCAGTCCACTCTGGAAATTAAGATTCTGTAGTTGCAAATTGGCTGACCATTTGGTTGCTGATGCAGGAGGCAGATGGTGCTGAGGACTGGATGGGATCCAACTCTCCCCTCCATTCCAGGCTTGGCTCTGAAGGGCTAACCAGCAGAGAACCTGAGTTTGACAGCTGATTGTCAGTTTGTCCCAAGGAAAGAGCAATAACTATGCTACATCTGCAGCAGGTTTCATTTTTTATGATCATGACCTTTGAAAATAGACGAAAAGTTGTTCAAGCTCACATCTAAGAAATCTTTCCATTTTAAACACTCAAGAGTAAACAGATAGCTTTGATGATGTCCATTAGGGAATTACTTTTATTTTGTCTGTATAAATACCACTAGGAAGTCATAATGGAAATATTGGATGAATATCCATTTTATTGTGGTGAAGAAAAGCACATAAAAGCTTTTTTTTTTTTTTCCTTCAAATTATGAAACTGCTCAAACATACTTCTTTGGAGGAAAGTGAGGCCCAGGATCTAATTCTTGGCAATCGCATAACCTCTTTGAATCTGTGGCATGGATCCAAGAACAAGAACCTTATGATGTGGGCCAAAGAGAAAATGGAGTCTCTTGAGGCTAATATTTCTGCTTTCCCAGAGTTAAGTTGGCCTATGGGGGTGATTAATTGAGCATAAAGTTCCAAGAGCTCTAAAATGGAATGACAAGTAGCTACAGTATTCACACCTGCAGAGACACACTCTTGTCTGCTCCTTGTCTCAGAAAGCTGCAGTGGGGCCTTGTGGAAACGCAGTCAGCTGGTACAGCAGAGCCAATGTGCTTGCAAGTTGCCACTAGTGTCCACCCTAGGGTCATCCCCTAGGACCCTTCTTGCCTTTGTCCCCACTGACCCTGAACATTTGCTGTGGATTGGAACACCATTCAATTGAAATGAAACTATCCACATTTTCATTCTTAGAGACAGCAGGGCCTTGTTTCTGCTCCTGTCAGAGAAAGACCATCAAGTACAGGTTACCTCCTCTGTTAATGAGCTGCTCCTATGCACCAATCCACTAGATGTCCTCGTAGATCTACTTTGTATTTGGGAAGACAGCTATGGTGACCACTAAGAAAGAAACTCAGTGTATACCAGTGGAGAGAGGGCACCTTATGTGGCTAGGGAGTAGATAAGAAACTCACTACTTTTAAATACATATGGACACTTCCAAAGTGGTTCTTCGAAATCTAACCTTGGGAGTTTTAAGTTGCTCTGTGATATCTGAAATTAATCTTCTAACCCAAATCTGCTCTAGAAAAGGAAGCAATCATCAAGAAATAGAAAAAAAAAATACTATTGAGTATGACTAGCTATTATTCATTAAAACAAAATTGAATGACTAGGAAAGCAAAGAGAGAACCGAGGGAGAAGATAGGGAAAAAATTTCCAAATTAATAGTTCAACCACATAATATTGATAAATTTTATTTTACAATTGGAGAGTTTGATTTTACACAGAAAGTGTCCACATCTTCGGAATACCTACCACTAGGAAGACAAATCCTTTTTAGTTTTTAGTTAAAAAGCTGTCCATGACTTGAATACTGGTCCAAAGGAAATCTCTTTTTGGCTGATACCCACATACTTCAAGCCTTTTGGATCCCACCACGAGATGGAGGGTTAGAGTCGGCCTTCTCTGTTAAGAGTGGACCCAGAAGTATATAGGTGATGGCACCTATTAGGGTACAGGGGGAGGGTCACTGAAAATGGACTATACCAAAAGTAGAGAGAAGGAGCCACCCTCCCAGCTGGTGGCCATTGGTCTAGACACTGTCATTCATGAAGGTTGGTGGACATGTGGGCCTCAGTCATTTTTAACTGTTTCTGTCTTGTCTTTGAGCCTCTTGTTGATCATTCTTGCTGATTTCTCTTTTTCTTTTTGTGGTGGTGGTGCTTGTTTGTCTTTTGAGGTTTCTCTTTTGCATTTGGTGTGAGTGTAAAAGTGACTGGGAAGGAATGACGAGTAATAGCATGTTTTCCTTTTTATGCATATGCTGCTTTGGAATGTGACTGCTTATAATTAACAGTTAATCTTCTTATAGCAAATGGTTTTTTGCTGCTTCAGTTGCTAGTTTCAGCTTGTGCCTGCATGCTAACAATATGAAATTTTAGAACAATGCATGGTCTCCAGAAGAGCCAACAAAGACAGTTGCAAACAGTCCTGAGAGCCACTGGTTTGATATTATGTTTTCTCCTGAACTCTTACCAAGTAGGAGCTCTAAATCACCCATTATGATGGGGTTGCCTCTAACAAAATAGTTTCAAAAGTTACTCCATTTCCATCTACATCATCCCTCCCCATGTTCATATATATATATATATATATATATATATATATATATGAACTTTCTTTCCCCATAAATGTGTCAGATTCTATTATTGTGCATGAACCCAAAGTGGCAGTATGGAAATGAAAACCAGGGACTGTTACTAATGAGAAGCATAGCATTTCCAAGTTTGATGGGCTTCTCCTCTGCTACAGCATTTGATTAAAAATTTTCTTTAAAAACAGCTTATCTACAGTGAACCAAAAAAAAGTCATCCTCATTTTTCTCCTCTGAGTAAATAACGAATCAATATTCCCAGCAAAACTAAGAAAGGAAAATCAAGGGATTGGTTCTCTAAGTTGTATACCAGAACCAGATGCACTTAAAATGAATTTATTTTCTTATCTTCAGATGAGGACTTTTACTCCTCTTTCTTGAGTTCAGCTACTGCTGTTAGTTGGGGATGTCTAGGCATTCACACCATGCCTTCTAAATTTCTCTGACTCAAATGCTATAGCGGATTTTTTCCCCTTTTTGTCTTTCTATTTTTTTCTTCCTCTCTCTTTTTTGAAAAATCTTTTCTTTTCTTCTTTCTTTTTTTAATTTGGTAAAAGCTAAGCCCCAAGGAATGATATACTGTGCAGTGAACAGGGCTGGGGCTGCATGATGATCTGAACAGACTAGCTAGGATGCTAAAAGAACATGTCACTAAAAATGTGAGCCAAGTTTACAGGAACGGAGATGCTACTGAAAAGATCTCTCATTCATCTCCCCCAGTGCCTGTTCTTCACAATCATAACATTACCCTTGCTTGACAAATAGACTGTATGGCAAGTCATAAAGGTCTTAGAACAGGACTTGACCCGTTTGATAGATTTAAATCTGTTTCCTGGTGACTATAACATTCAAAGAGGGAAAAACCACAAGCCACATTTTAAAATGAGGGCAACCATTCTCTACAAAGAAAAAGAAAGAGTGGGTACCTGATCTTCCAAATGGAAGGTATGGGCACAGGGAATAACACCTCTCTGGTTCAAGTTCACTATTTGGCTGTGGCACTTGCAATAAATATAAGTTCTTCTCCCACCCTGCGAGAGAAGCAGGTGGGTATCATGCCAAGTGATAAGCAAACATGTTTGCCTGTTGTAGCATCAAAATAAGGTACAAAAATTTTCTCTTGTACTAAAATATAAATTGGCTTGAAGGGTAAAAGTGAAGATGAGTTAGAAATGACTAGAGTGACATCCAGCAATTTTTGCAGGTCAGCATTTGGGGTGGATCCCCAAGCAGTACTGAGTCTATGTACCATGCTACCTCTACAAAATCTATCAAGGGGGTGTGCAATTGTCCATAAGATAGTTCATGTGAGACCTATTCTCTTATTTCGTGCTTTGTCATTTTTAATCTACTTTGGCCAATATTTTCTGTATAAGGAAAAAAGTATGATTAAACCAATAGACTAACTGCTTTCTGAATTTCTGGTGGGTGAAGAGAGAAAAGCAGGTGTAATTCTCAGATTCAGCTTTAAGCAGAAAATATATGGGTAGCTAAATGCATTCCAATAGACCAGCATGTCATATGCTTTTGGTGATTTCTTATTTGTGAACTTCCTTTAATGTGAAATATGCAGCACTAGCCTTGGGTAACTGCATTTCTTATATGGACAGATTTGGATATTTGTTCTGTCAAGAGTAAATTTAAATTCTTGTAGCTATCATGTAAACTCACTCCTGGGAAGTTCGGCAAAGCATCCTCAGATTCTTTATTAACATGTGATCTTTTCACATCTAATTTGATGGAAGCTTGTCCCAGGCTTTGCCTAATGCCCAGGAATGGATGGAAATTAGAAAGCCTACATATTTGAGATATTTGCATCTTGCAAAAAAATTTATTGTATCAAGTAAGCAATTAATTTAATCAATTGGCTATGTGTCTCTTTTGTCCTCCTGTGTTAACTGTGCCAGGGGGAAAATGTTGGTTACTTCTTTGCTGTCTATAATTTGCAATTCTCTTCATCCAAGAACTTGAGTGTAATCAGCCATGCCCTTTTCCTGTGGTCACCACGTCACCAAGGGGAGAAAAATAATATGCAACAGCCTTGGGGGGGCCGATAAAAGCAATTTATATTTTCACTACTTTTTGATGTACAACCAAACTGTTACCAACAATCACTCTGCATTTTTTTTTCTGGGTCAAGACTGTTAATGTGAACTAAGACCTGTGTTAAATCCCTCCAGCACCCTTCCAGCTGCCTTGCCATTAACTGCCGCTCTTCCTCTCCTCCCATCCAACCACATGATTATAGCCAAGATGTCCATCTACAAGAGAATGAGACGGGCATGTTGTTTTGATTGCGGACGTTCTGAGCGTGACTGCTCGTGCATGTCAGGCCGTGTGCGTGGTGACGTGGACACCCTTGAGAGAGCCTTCCCACTTTCTTCTGTCTCTGTTAATGATTGCTCCACCAGTTTCCGTGCCTGTAAGTTTAACCTCGACATATGCAGTTCCATGTCTGTGCTGTCTGTGGTATCAGCCCTGTCTTGTGTAGTGCCCTGTGGTTCTGTGAGTCCTTTGGGCTGGTGTGGCCTTCCCGGTGTAATCTCTTGTGTGGTGACATATTGCTCCAGCTGCCTGTGTCTCTGTGTATGTGCTGCAGAGGGCCTCTTTTCAGATCTTGTTGACTTACTGTGCTTTTTGCGATAGTGAACAAGACCTGGATATGCCAATCTGATGATATTCTTCCTCTCTCTCGTTTAAATAAGTGTGGATGGGAATAAAAGTGAGAGTGTAGCAAACACTATACTTAATACAGAGATATATGAAGATCAAGCCTTCATATTTTGTAAATGGCTATAAACTGGGTTGGATTGAAAGGAAGAAGGAAAAGGGTATAAGGAAAACAATCCAACTCTAACATTTCCAAAATACAACAGAGTTTAGATGTAGGTGTATGTGTGTAAAAATTATATATCTCTCTATACTTTTTTCCTGTGTTTCTCTAATCTGAATCTTATTCCTCCATGCCAGATTTTGTCCTGTATTCTAGAAAATAGCATTTTAAATCCATCAACCTCCATAAGCTGGTGGATTCTAGAGCTTCCCCTCAGAAAGATGATTAATTCAAAGGATCATTCCATTAATAGATTTTATTTTTTCAATAACATAGTCCAATTTAACTAAGGTGTCTTATAGCAAATATAAGTCTAAAAACTAAAAAGTATAAGTCATTCATTACCATGATTTCTTTGAGTCTACAGCAGAGGCCTTTGGCACCCACAAGCTCAGAGATGTTAAAGAGCCTGCTATGGTCATGCAGCTGGTAGTGGGTGAGGCTGAGATGAACCAAATTTCTGAGACCACCCTCATCCTTGTCCTACTACGCACTACATAGCTCATAGATGATGTTACTGAAAGCTCCAGTTTGAGATGCTCAGATGTGTGTTCCTGTCTATGAGCAGAAAAGTTTGAGGGATTGGATGCCATTAAATTATGACCATGACCTTGACTTCACATTTTGGGTAGTTTGGGAGGTAGGAGACAATTCTTTCTGCACTCATCCCTTCATCTTTAAAGGACCCAATACATCTATTGGTGACCCTTTTGCCATCCATCCTCTTCCCTTTTAAGTGATTGGTGGAATCAGCAGCCGATGTTAGTTCACCCACACCATGAGAAGGAAGAGGACCACTGAGTTCTTGAGCACCTATTCCCGTGAAAACTGAACACGCTTAATTCAACTGTGGCAGTGTTGAAGGTGGTTCCAGCACAGTGCGCTTGTGTGCTAGTGATCTACAAGGACTTCTGGGGTGAGGGAACCCTAACTTCACTGTATACACCAGAGTGGTGAGCCATGCCAGGGGCTGATGTTTGAACCTGCAGTTCAGGTCTGGGGTATAATCTGTGCATTGAGCTGTAATGGAGGCATTTGAAAAAGTTCATTCTAGGAACAGAGAATAATCTTCTCTGATTCATGATGGGTGCTCCTCCAAAACAGTGCTAAGGGACCAGATTGACTTAATCATGGTACCTAATGGAGGTTGCATTGAGATGGATCATGGACTGCACCAACCAGTTGGACTAAAATCTTGGAAGGAAAGAAAGTTTCCTTTAAAATCTTTCTTACAGATGCCACAGTATGAGTCCTTATCCCTTCATTTTCCCTACAAGAGTTCTTTCTAGTTCATATGCCACTACCCAGATGATCTAGGGCACAGCTGCATAAAGAATTTTTGATTTGTGGCAAACCTCCAGGTTCAAAGACAAAAGCTACAGAGGAAGACAGTGGCAAGCTGCAGTGGCAATGTCAGGCCACATCTCTTTGGTTTGGTGGTGGTGAGTGTAATTGCTAGCCACATTCTGCCCAAGGCATAACTTCAGTTCTCAAGTAACCACTAAGCTCTAAAACCTTGGCCACAGATTCAGTAGAGAAAAGGAAGGAGCCACTCTGGCTCTGAGTTAGGGCCTCATGGTCATGTCTTGGCCCTAGCCAACCATACCAACCACAGCAAAGTCTGTGTCCCTGTTCAAGGTCCATGATGCCGTGTGTGTAATTTCCATTTTATCCAAGAGAAACCATAATTAGAGGGAATCCTCAGCTCTGCAATTTAATCCAAGCATTGATGGAGGCCAGGAGAAGAAAACCTCGGGGTGGGATTGTCCTGTCCTCTCAGAAACATTCTGTGCATACTGTCCCTTCCTGTGCCTCCACCACCAGCCCCCACTGTGGGAAACACAGAGCTTGGGCTGGGTGTTGAAGCCCTAACTGGTATTGACAGGTCAGGGGGCCATTTGCCTTCTCTGTTTCATCCTCTTCCCACCAATGTCACTTCATCAAATGAAAGCAGATTTCATCCATCCCTGTGTGAGGCCACTCACCTTTGCCCACTAATAATAAGTTAGAAAAATCCATTCCCATTTGAGCCTCTTTGTGCACCCACATAAGCCCTTCTTTTCCAATTAAAAAATGCCTCTCTCTCTGCTGAGTTCCACTGGCAGAATGCCACAGTGATCCCTGGGCATCCCTCACTAGTGGTGGGGTTGGGTGGTACCCATTTGACAGGGCAAGTTGACTCAAAGAGCAGTGGTGAGAGGGGGCTTTTCATTAAATATGAGCAGATGTGAAATGTGGAGGGGTTGACAATTAGAAATGGCAGGAGAAGGGCCCTGGAATCAAAGTGAGGTCAGATGGGCGGATCAGATTACTTCTCTTACATTCTTTAGTTGTTCTGAAAATCATTTTGAATTAGTGTCAGCTGAGCCATGATGGGTTTTGCCCTTTGTCTTTTATGCCGAGGCTGTATCTTTTCCCATGACACTCATTAAAGGTCATTATACTATTAAGGAGCTTGCTTTGGTCCCCTGTTCCCAGTTGGGCCAGTGTGCTTTGGAGACAGTCTAATTCGTTTCTCTCTTGCCCTTCCTCTCCCTCTGTACTATTTTTCTTTTCTTATAAAGGGAGAGATTTCCGTTTTTCAAGGGATGTTAAATTGAAGCACAAAGTCCTATTACGTTGTTTTCTGAAATGAGAAGAGAAGTAGCTGATTCCCAGAGGAGTGCTAATATATTAAAAGTGTTCACACAGTTTTAAAAACCCACCTACTAACAGCAGGGGGCTGCTGTGCCCTGGCTCATCATACCTCTCTTTGGAGGTGTGGCCATGACCTAGGTCCAGTGGTTGTTAAGTCCTGTCCTAGAAGGCCAGTTGTCTCCTATTGAACTCATGAGGAGATAGAAAGCCAGTCTGCATTGATGTCAGGACCTTCAGACTGGAAGGCCTAATTTAGAGAAGATTAAAAAAAAAAGTATCAGAAAAGTAAGACACATAGTGACCAATAATCATGCATTATGAGACTATTTCAGTTTGGACAAGATTGAATTATTCAGTATTAGAGGCTAGAATTTTCTGATCATCTTGATTTTATTTCCCCTTCAGATGGTCTTGGGCAGGGGCATCAGCTCACTTAAAAGACATCAGCATGGTATGCGCCCTAGCTATTTTCCAAGTAGCTGTGTTCTAGTACTATTCAATGTAAAAACAAAATACATGTCAAGCAACATGCACTCACACACACATCAGCATAGACGTAGGTTCTAATCAGTTCTGTTCTTTCCCAATATAATTTCATGAAGTGGATCTTCTCCTTCTTCCTAAGTTTTTTCTTGAGATTTTGGTCTTGTTTGATGTCTGATCTGTTGGAAAGGGACAACTAAAATTATGATGCAGTGACAACCTAGGACTGTATTGATTCAGACCTGCCAAGACCTGCTTGACATGATCCTGGCCACAGGCTGTCAGTAATGCTGGAGCAAGCAAATTAATCATGTAGTAGAAGAGAAATAGGTCTTTAGGCTTGCACTGGGAATTAGTTTTAGCTCAAAGTACACATGTGATCACTCACACCAATTTTTGAATTTACCAAATAGTTTCAACCTGCCTGGTTATATACACCCTGTTGCAAACTACTGTAGCTAATTTAAAACTGTGCATGGCTTTTACTTTAGGTATAAATATAACGCATGGAGGCATTCAGCTTGGATGGTTAAGCTGAGAGGAGTCCAATATGATTAGGTTGAAGGGAGACATACCAAAATCAGTTTAGAGTAATCTTGAGTCTTGTCAGATAATAAACAAAAATCAGCTTATCCTGAGTGGCCTTTGGTTTGTACAGGCAGAGAATTAACATTGCTGATAGAACTGAAGTCATTCCAGTGAACTAATGGCATTTTGAAGAATGTAAAATCAGATAGTAGGGTGAAGAGTGGAAATGGCTTTAGAAAAAGTCCATCACAGGACACACCTATGCTGACAGTCTCCAATGCCTAGGAAGGGAAGATGAGATTTAATAAGCTGTAGTTAAAGGCAGTAATTGCCTCATTCTCTTCACGTAAAGTTTTGCGAGACTTCTTCAGTTCCCCAGGCCCAAATGTTATTTTACTTCTGGGCCCTGAAAACCAGTGACTCTCTCTTTCCACTACCATCACCAGTAAGAGAAAGTTAGGAAAAGGGAAGCCAAAGAATACTCACCATAGAATGATTTAATCTTAATCTTAGTCGTCCATGTGGTTGGGTTTTTTTTGTTGTTGTTGTGTTGTTTTGTTTTGTTTTGTACTGAGAGATTGAAACCAAGTCCTCATGCATGCTTGCCAATGTGCTCTATTACTGAGCTGTATACCTAGCCCCTTTTTAGATTTTTTTATTTTGAGACAGGGTCTTGCTAAGTAGTGCAGGCTGCCTCTGTTTTTGAACTCATGATCTTCCTGCCTCAGCCTCCTGCAATGCTGGGGTTACAGGTGTGTACCACAATGCCTATCTCCAAGTATTTTTAATGATATAATAATGATGCAAATGCATGGGGTACAATGTGAGCTTTCCATATATTGTATAATGATCAAATCAGGCTAATTAGCATGTCCAAAACATTTAAAATCCTCTCTTCTAGCTATTTTGAAATATATACTACATTATTGTCAACTATAATCACCCTGTTGTGCAATAGAACAGTAGAACTTACTCTTATCTAAGTTAAAATTTATACCCATTGACCAACCTCTTCCCCCTTCCTGTGTGTTTGTTTTTAAGCTCAATTTATCTAGGTCTCCAATTTCTTCCATTTTCTTATGCCAGCCATGCTTGTATTATCTTTCTTTCTCTCTCTCTCTGTCAATATCCATCACATGTTCATGTCAAACACTATAGGAGCCTTGGATTCTCCTCTGACTTTTTAGCCAACCTTGGTTCATGCTTCCTAATTTGACCATTTGCATTTAATTGCAGGAAGTGGCAATAGAAGGCCAATGGGCCTAGGCCATCATTTAGCCATCTTGTGTGACTAAGACTAGTAATATTCCCAGGAGAAACCACTTAGGGCACTATTGTTGATTGTAAACAAGGCTACAGAAGCCAGTGCCTCTCACTTAATTTCTGATAGGTACATTGAGCAGTGGTTTAAGTGGAAAGATACCCTACTATGGGCAGTGAGTCACTACATATGCAATGTCAGCTTCCTAAAGCAATGTTGTACAAGGCAAAAGTCACACCAGGGAAAAATTTCTTTTGAAGAGAATTTTTTAAATTGACTGTCTCTAAAGAACTCCACACAAACCCCATTTTTGTCCAGAATAAAGAGCTCTTTTCTGCAGTTCAGTGTCAGGTAAAGAAGGTGATTTGGATTTGGGGATCTTCTTATACCTCCACTCCTCCACACAAAAAATGGTATCATTGAATCCCTTAAGATAAAATATACTATGACAATGTATCCTATATAGATGGAAGAGGAAGAGAAGAGTAGGCAGAAGGCAGCCAAGTTGGCAAAAGAAATTCTTTGAAACAGAATTAAGAGACAAGCAGTAGAAAGGTCAGAATGAAGGAAGCAGGAAGGGCCTTTTGTGCATACCCTGCCATTTAGGCTCCACCCTTTCCAGGGGCACGGTGCTATAATAGATGACTCGGCTTTTTAAAGACAAACTAGCAAAGATGGTGACATGCCACATGTACGCCAAACAGAGGTCCTTATGCGATGTGACATGGAAATTATGTTTGCATTTTTATTTTAGGACAGTGGCCGGTTGTTAGGATACTCACCCTGACAGTTCCTACCACCAGACAGTGGCTTCTTCCTCCTACCTCCATGGTGGAGGACAGATGTGGCCGGTTAGCACTCTATTTCTCCTCCTCATTCACTATCTCAGGCGACAGATGCCAGGGCCAGCCTGCCTTCCGCTTGAGCTTTCTTGTCAAGGCTCTGCCTTGAGCCCAAATCCTGACCTTTACTGTAGGAAATAAACTACTGATGAACAAGCAGAGGTTTGAATTCAAGCAGGCTTGGAGCAAATGTCAAGTCCATCTCTACCTCCCTCCTCCACCTGCACCAGGAGCCTGGATTAGACTCAGTCTGGAGTTTGCAGTGCCTTAGGCTTTACGGGTCTGGGGAGACATAACTTATTAACAAAGAGTTATTAAATTTTTATCAATTTTACAACACAATGTAAATGCCTCCTATGAATCTACATTGTATTCATTATCATTTAAAACGTTAATTAAGTCAAAGTTGCATTTAATTTCTCTCTAAATGGGCCTCTGGGAATTGGCTTTTAGAAACATCTGTGGGAGCACGCAGCTCATGAAGCCGGGAATCCCCCAGCCTGCATACAGGACAGCCCCCTGAGTTGATTGCCATCACATGTCTGTGGCTAATTTGTTGTGATGTGATTGGGCATTGTCTCAAATTAGTATCAGACCAATAATGTGTAGAGCTACTCGAGAGAGGCTGGTGGGGCCATAGCACAGGCTTCACTGTGGCCTGCCTTCAAATCCCATCCAGACGGGAACCAGCAGTTGAGGTGGGATTGTCCCTCTTCATATGGTACCCATCATTTCATCTGAATACTTCTCTCATCTGAGATGGACCCTTGTCATCTGGCCCAGTGAATTTAGGACATTTGCCAGCATCCTCATAGAAAAGATCTCAGCGTTTGGGATCCTTAAGTCCCACTTAAGCCTAGAAGCACAGAGCAGCCTAATGGAAAGCATTTTCCAGATGGAGTGGATGTAGAAATTGTAAACAGGTCATGCTCATTGATGAGGATAGACAAAGAGGGAGGCATCTCAAGATTTGCTGGAAAATCACTTTCCTCTTGGGAGGTGAGGATGATGTTTTTATCTTAACTGAACATAGGGCCATGACCCACACAGCTCAATAACTGTTATATATGAACTCTGTCACTGGGAAACAGAGGCTTTTCAATATGGTGGTACTAGGAAATAGCCAGTTGATTACCTTAGATTCATGTTAAGCCTAGACTTAGAATAGTTTCTACTCTGCTTCCTGCAAGGTATTGTGCGAGGAGAGCAAGGATGTGTGTGCATGTGCTGCTGTTAAACTTAACCCTTACAAAGCAGTAGGTGCATTGTAGATACTACTCTATCCCTTTGACAGATACTAATTCAATCTCTAGTATGCAGTAGTACCTATTACTTGCAGTTGAGAAGTCTGTAAACTGCTGCATTTGCAGATGAGGCAACTAAGGCACAGAGGTCCAGTGACTTGCCAAGGGAGTAAGTGGTGGAGTTGGGATTTGAAAACAAACTGTATAGCTCCACCTTTTGTGGGTAAGATGATGCACTTAGTTCCTTGTACCATTGAACAAGATCCATTGGTCAGTTAGTCTGCATGGAATGAGAAATAGACAAGGATACCAGTAATGGAAACTAGAGGTGAGGTGGGTAGTGCCAGAGCCCTCTGCAAAGCAAGTGGTCACCCAGTGAGGCTGGAGCTTAGGACTTGTTCAGGAGAGTTCAGCAAGAGGAGGTCCCATGGGTAAAACAGGGCCCCATCACAAGTTTGTTCTTAATTGTAATTCAATAGAAAGTATTTAACATGTCTGAACAGGGAAATGATCCAACAGAAGCTTTGTTTTAGGAATATTGCAGTGGCAGCTAGAAAGAAGGGATGAGCAATGAGGAGCCAGTTGGGGGATGCCTCTCTGGAAAGGGAAGACAAACCCAGTGAGGCTGTGACAGGAGGCGGGGCTGAGCTGCTCAGAGGGAATTTGGGAGGATCTCTGCAGCTGGAGTCCATTATCCAAATGCAAGCCCAAGAAGTTATAGTCTTTTTAAAGTAAGTTTAATTAATGTCTCAAAAGCAGTTGAATTCCATTAGTTAAATTTCATGAGTCTAATTCTCCCCAGCTGACCAGTGGCCATTATGAGTCCTACTTGGGTTCAGTGAGTTCTTTTATTGGAAGAAGATTTACCTACCTCTGGGCCAGGACTGGAGATTTACCTTGCTGCATCCATCACCACTGAAGATCTACTCCATCCATTCCCCCCGCCCCCATTATTTCTTCTTCCTTCCTACCAACCTTCCCAGTTGAATAAGCCTCCCTCTTGAGTCTGTTGAAGGTAACTGAGGTGGCACCTTCAGCTGCTGGTGTGATAGTATTGGCCCAGGCTGAGCAGCAGACAGAAAGCAAATGGGCCACCAGCTGGGACACATGACCAGCCCTGAGGTTCTTGGCTCCAGCTGTGTGTGGTAGCTTCAGTTAGAGCTCATGGGAATTAGTTTTTAAAACCCCTCCCATCTTTCTCAGGGAGACAGCATGCCTCCTTATATCCATGGAGGGAAAAAATAATAAGTACTTCACATCCTATTCACTGAAAATCCAGTGTCATTTTCAACCACTCCTCTGGAAATACAAAGCACATTTCCTGTGAAGTACTGTCACAAAATCCTAGGAAGTCATGTGGCATTTCTAAGTACCATGGCACAATTTTCTTTTCCTTTTTCTTGGTTTGTCCATGAGACCTTTACATTCTTTGTGTCTCTATGTCGGCGTCTATGACTGTTGCATTTGGGCATCCCATCGACCCCGAAGAGTCATTAGAACAGCATGGGAAAATACTTGAATTCTGCATTTCCCCAGAGCGGCAGGCAGTGCCTGCTCAGAATGCCTACTTCTAGAAGTGGGCTGTAGGAAAATTCACCCAGCCAACTAGTTGTGTGGTATCTTCTCTTGAGGGCTTCCTCCCAAACCAACATGTTGAATTACTTAGGTAACCAGGGATCCTCCAGCTTCACATTTGCTAGTAAGAATTCTGCTGTCCTAGGTGACATTTTCTCCACAGGGAATCCAAATGGGGAGAACCAAGTTCCACATTGTCAGAGCAGACTCACACATTCGAAAGCTCAGAGGGAACTGAAAAAGCCTCTTTGTAAGTAGCTAGATAGTGCCTGGTTTAGAGGGCGATTGCTAGACATGCCATGGATCCTTCTTCTGAGGACACATTCTTCTGATGTCCAGCTCAGATGGGTGGGGCTAACAAAAGCGGCCTTCCTTCTGGATCATCTCATTTGGTCATCCTTGGGAGAAGCTGTCCTTTCACATCCAAGAGAAACAGCAAGAGGAATCTCTCTTGGACTCTTCTATTCAACTAGGGAAAGCCCCTGTCCTACCCCCTTCAGCAGGGCAAGGTGAGTACTATCAAGCATCCTAGGGCTCCAGAGGAGACCCTGTGCCCACTCCAAGCGAACTGTTCAGAGATGCATCTGCATGAGGGTTGATCACCTCCACTGAGAGACTTTTCAGTGAAGTGAGAAGACTGCAGTTCCAGAGTCAGAGCCATACCAGATGTGTGGACAGTGCACAGAGGGGCAGATGCAGACTGCAGCTCATCAGCTGGCTTCTGGGAGAGGAGCTGACTGCTTGCATTACAGTGATTTCTGTTTTGGCCAAAGTCAGCTTTCTGGGCTAGAGCCCGTTGGATCGCACTCAGTCTGGAATGGACCTAGAGGCTGTCTTCTTTCCCTCCGAGGTCAGAAATGTGGCATGCTGGCATCCTTGGCTGGACTTCATGTACTGGCAAGAATATTTGAGTAGGAAATGGCCTGAAGGATTCTAGTTCAGTAAATATTTGATGAGTAAAAGAATGAATCAATGAAGGAATTCTCAACCATTAAAGGAGTAAGTAGGATACCAGAAGCCAGCTTGCCTCAGATCTATGAAGTTTCCTAAAGCTCACCAGCTTACCATCAATTGTACGTGCATGAGCATAAAGGACTGGGGTGCACAAGAAGATTAAGAGGGACAAATGTGGTAAGAAACATCAAGGTTGTAACTTAAAAATTACCAACTAGTCAATAGTCTTTGTGAAGGGTAAATACTGAGACGCTCTAGAAATGATGCACAGAAAAGTAATCACACAGGCAAAGATCCACTAAGTTTTCAAATCAGGAGAGGCAGGGATTCCATCACAGATGGAGCATTTGTTCTGGAAAGTCAAAGATTTGTGACACTTGCACTTAGTTTTATTAATTTCAGTGAAGCTGGTCACTTTTCTATGAGTCAGGGAGGCACAAAAATAATGCATTCAGTAGGGCCAATATGAGGAAAGGGGCCTGTTGTAGAAAGGTATACCATCTGAAGGTAGCTGCTTCAGCCTGCTCAAACAGGAGACACATTTAAAGCCCCTCAGGACTGTTAGGGCCTTGACTTTGTCTTGAGGTAGGTAGACTGACTCTAATAGCAATACCCAGGGGACACTTCTTCCCACCTTGGGGAATCCAAAGCCTGTATCCCATAATGTTTTCTCTAAGAGTCATTCTCTTTATACTGCTCAGGACAAGGAAGAGGCCATGAACTTTCTTATCTGCTGTCAGATCTCAGCCTGCACCAAGCACCCTCTTACCTTTGAAAGGCTCCGAGTTGCCCTCTGCGTTTGGTCAGGGTGGAGCTGGCTGTTCATTCAGTGCAGATGTGTGCATTGCCAGACACAGCTATCGCACATCCAACTGAGAGAACACACCTAGCAGGGATGCTTCAAAGCCAAAGCCCTGAACAGGTGTTATTGCAAAAGGAGGTACAATGACCTGCAGAGAAGAGATGAGAGGTGAAAATGAAAGTATAAAATCTGCTAGGAATGCAGACAAGGACAAAGGAGCTCAGGTCACTGGGGTATGGAAGTCTTGGGACATGAATGTGAAATTTGCAGGGAACTTGTTGCTGGAAGCTGGCTCCTTCACAGATTGTTCCTAATAAGATGAAGATGGGAATCACTTATGCAGACATCACCTGTCTTTTCCCCATCTATATTAGGGAATTCCCAAGCCATTTCCCTCATCATACAGTAAGCTAAGGGATCTCATGGGCAATTAAACCCTAAAATTATAGGGAACCTTAGAGCAAAGAAAGACAAAGGGTGAGATTTTGTGTTTTCTGGGGACTTTGAAGTAATTCCTGGTGTGGTCATGTTTTGATATGTTCATTAAGTGAATGCCTAGTGGATGCTGATTGCTATCCTAAGCATAATGTCCCATGTGTATATGAGATGTTATACTTCTCAAGGCACCAACGTCATCTCATTTTATATGGGTAAGCCCCAGATATACATCACCCCTTACTCCCATGGGACTTGGGATAATTTCCAGAACTTCTCTATTCCTTAGCTTCCCCATCTGTAAAATGGAAATAATAATAAGACCTATCTCAGGGTGGTTGCCAGGATGAAATGAGTGAATATGCATAAAGTTGTTATAAGATTGCCTGGCACATGTTGAGTGCTCTGACTTATTAGTACCATCATTATCATCCTTCATTAACACATGAAATAATAAGGATGAACTTGACTAAGATTACATAATGGATGGACGAGTAGAGTGCTAGATTAGAGGACTGCCACCTGGTGTTAATGTTTGGAAGCAATAGTGAATAACCTTTCAGCTATAGCTAATGCTTCCCCCGCAAATGATGCAGTCTTGTCCAGCTGTCCTTACAAAATAACATATCAATTACATCAAAGAATCCCAGGCATATTAGCCAAGAGCTGAACAGCTTAGTATAACCAATGATAAATTAAAAATTGATCAACATACTTAATTTCTAGATCACAGAATCATATTCTCAACAGAAATAAGTAAGATAAATGCTGAGAGGTGGATAATATCTTCCCAGGATGTTGGTTTCCACATTGACTACCCAGAAAGTTTTGCAAAATTTGTGTGTAAAATCAGGGAATTAAAAGATGTTATCTCTAAGGTCTCTTTAAACTCTGGGACTCTGATTCTCTTCATTTTTTCTGATTGAAACGGAAACTAAAGCCCCACCCCCAACCACCACCACCACCACCATTACCACCAATTCTTGCTGGTATAAATCCTTCCAAAATGCTGAAGTCTAGTCTCCACCATTCTAGTAGGCCCTATGAGGAAAAAATAATGAAAGTTATCTTTGGTTATAGAAATCTTATAGAATATCTGTGTTATTCTTCTGGTTATGAATTTTTAGCTCTTAGGCCAGGGGCTAGAGGTAGAGATCAAGCCAAGAAGAGTCTTACAGAATTGTTCTTGATTATTAGCCTGTTCTCTTTTATAGTGTCTCTTTTTGTTTTTCCTTGAGAGGTGGACAGAAAAAGCATCCCCCAACTTCGGATCCTGTGATTATCTGAATTCCAGTGACTTCAAGGTTATCAATCTTCGCAGCGTTTTTAGCTATTGAGATATCAAAGACCAGTTCATTTTTAGTCTCTCTGCAAATGACCACAACCCTCCCACAGTGAATGATAATTACTAACTCCCCCAAAGACTCTCCCTGGTTGTGTTGCATCTGCCTTGTTTCATTGCTGTCAGGTGTCCAACAACATAGCCTGTGGAAGTGTAGAGGACAAAGCAGAGACCCTCATCTCCAGACCACAGAGGCCTCTTAGCTCGGGTAGCACCTATTTGATGGATGAATAACTTATCTCTTAGCTTTGCTACCACAGAATCATCTCGGGCACTAGGATCTTTAGAAAATGATGACTTTGGATCTTCTTCCTCAGCCCACTGAAACCTTTCCTGTCCATCTCTGAAGGACACCTGGAGAGAGTCAGCAGATTCAATGTGTTCTTAGAAGATGGAGGGAAGGTTGGAGAGCAAAGAAGAGGGGAACAGATAGGGTGGGGAGAGCTTTCTTCCCTTTCAAATTCTATCAAAATTAATTTTCTTGATAGTGGTCTGGATCTCGACTCATTTTTGAGGCCTGGTTGGTGTGGAGACTGCACCTTCACCTCTTCTCAATTTTCTCTCACTATCTGGGCTCTCCTTCTTGCTGATTTTCTCAAGAAGGAGGTTAGTGCTAGGAGTGGGGCCCAGCCTGGGCCCAGGTTTTCCACCTGTGCCCTGCTACTGCCCCCCACTTTCTTTTAGCAGACCTGATGTGAGGGCAGGGCTAGAGGTTGAGTGAGTGTCCATACACAGTTTAAAATTCTAAGTATTCTACTGTCCCTTTTTCTCTTCTGTTCCAGCCACATCTCATTTGGTCTCTAGACCACATTTCAGACCTCTCACCATGATTATGGGAACTCCCATCCTCAGGGCTCAGTCTTTCTAGCCTGACCTACCACTGTTTCCCTCTGGTTAGTCTTCCTTGCCACCAACCACCAAGTTTGTTTGCTTGTTTGTTATTTATTTATTTTGAGGCTGGGCATAGAACTCATGGTTTTGCAGATGCTAGGCAAGTGTTCTGTCACTGATCTTTATCTCCAGTCCCCAAACTGATCATCTTAAATCACAGATCTTTTCACTGTTGTCATCCCATTTTAAAGAGAGGAGAGAACAGAAAAAACTTTTGTTGGCTCCCTGGGTAACCAATAACCTGTAATGCTAGGATAACCTTCAGCTTTCTGTTCTTAACATGGTCTTCAAAGCTCTTTAGGGTTTGGCCTTAACTAACTGTTGTAGTCAGATTCTCCACATAAGTATCCTCCATCTAAGTATTCTCCAGAAATCTCTTGTTCTTGTTACTCATTATGTTTCTCTAATGTTTTCATGTGGCTGATTCTTCCCTTTGCCTTCTCAAGCTGATTGGGGTTTACCTATCCTTAAAGCAGGAGTCAGCAAACTGCATCACATGGGGCAAATCTGGCCACTGCCTGCTTTAGTAAGTGAAACTTTATTATAACACTCCGTCATGCCCATTTGTTTACATGTTGTCCCTGACTACTCTCAGGGTGCACAGCAAACTTCAGTAGCTACAACAGAGAGCATATGGCCATGAAAACCAAAATGTTCATCATCTGACCTGTTTGGGAAAAAGTTGCCAATGCCTGCTTTGAAGGTATAGCTCAAATATTGCCATCTCTGTGAAACCATCTTCACTGGCCTGCTCCAAACCCTAAGTCAGAATTAATGAGTCTCTTCTGTAAGCTGGTAACACTCCAGATAAACCCCATGTAGCACAATTTTCATGTTGAGGTTTCAAGAATTAATAATAACGAACAAGAGTTCCATTGGTCTCTGAATTCTCAGCATATTGCATGCAGTAGCCAAGGACGCAGTGAGAATTCAAGATACTTGCTGAATGACATGCAAACTCTGTTGGGAATATGTTTTTGTAGTTTCTTGGACATATGTCTCAAAGGAGTATCAAGGCTAAAAGTCTTCCTTTTTGTTTCTTTATATCATCTTGAACAAAACATTTGTTTCTGAATAACAATTCCTTAGACTGCTGGACAACTTGTGAATAGATTGAACTGATCACTGCTTCATCTGAAGGTGACACATTTCTTCCACTGTTTTTGCTGACAGTCATGGTGGGTATTGGGTGTTTACTCTTTAGTGGATCTGGTGGTGCTGACATTTTCCCTTCCATATTCCCTGTCCCTGCAGGAAATGATGTACTTTGGGAAGGCAAAGAAAACCCATTAGTTACTACTTCCTGAGTAACTTCACTCTGCCTTTTGGATCCACCATACATGTTTCTAATTCATGCACCTATTGTTCCTCATGAATTAGAACTTGCCCCAACTTCTCTGAGACTTGCACCTCCAAGCATACAGGCTCCAACCAGCTGCCTAAACTTCACCTTGCTGGCCTAATACACTGGCTAAGCAGAGTAAAGCCCCAGATTAAATCTTGACAGCCCCAAATCTCGCCCCATTCCCCCACACCCTTCACATCCACCAGAAACTCTTCCTGGCTATCCCATCTCTCTGTAGCAAGTGGTCACCATTGGATGTGGGAGAGGAGATGCCCCTTGCTATGCCTGTTACCCTCCTGGTCAAGTCCCCTGTGGAGTTAAGGGGAGAGCCTCTGGACTCAAAGGCTGCATTCCAGCCTCTGCTTCTCTTTACACACATGCCTTACTCAGCTCCGACAGATGGAGGAACACATAAAGGGATCCCACAGTTCCTATTGGAAGGAACACAGTTGCATCTGTATGTTTTCTGGGATACTCTCTTGGTTGCCACATGAGCTATTTTTGTTGCTGTTAGAGATTAAATCTCAATAACTTTTTGAAATTAAAGTATGCTCCCCAGCTGGATCGGCCCTGGCATTCACCTCCTTCCCAGAGCAGCCCCACAATGGCTCCACCTTCCTTCTGAGTCCACAATGTTATCAGGATGGTAGCTTTGCTTGCGATCAAATCAGGGCAACTAGGAATTGTCATTTTTTATTTCCTTGGGCCTTTTGATCCCATTTGGGGTTTATTTGTTCCAAGTGAAAAATACCATCCCCATTGCATTCATCTATCCTTTAGAGTTCATTTTTATTCTTATTTTCTTCTGTTAGAGATCAAATCAGAGTTTTAGGTAGGGTGGCCATTAGTTATCACAACTCGATTTCACAGCCTACACTTTAGGTCTGTTCTTATAAAATCACCAGTCTTCTCTGTCGCATAACAATCACTTGTGATGAAGCTACGATATGCTCTTCGTGGATACTTGGGTGTTAATTTATTTCACAGTTTCCTGGGCAGATATAATCAGAGACACTATCGCATTTCTGTTCTTTTTATTGTGTTTTTTTGCTATCATGCTAGTGTGATCTTTTTCTGAGAAATGACAGGTAGTCGTCTTCTGCTCACTGTGTCAGTGACTTATATTCTCCACAACTTCCTTATTGCCATTTTAAAATATAGCATTTTATAGATGTAATCTTAGTTATTTATAACTTAGTCTTTGTTATGTGAGTGAATTTCCTAAATGACATCATAGGCTAGGTACATTTTTTAAAGAAAGAAAAAAAAATTCATTGCAAAATATTTTCCTCTTAATTGTAAATGATGGAAAAAATCTCAGTTAATAAGATTATAATACCTTTTACCCTGATTTTTTAATACATCAAAACACATGAACATTATTTTTGTGTAAGTGATCAAGTTGTAGTGTTTAATAACATGCTGTTAGGACGAAAGGAGCTATCCCTTTTGATTTATTTGGATATTTACTGGGTGACTTACAGTGCTTAACATATTAGAATTGGTTTGTCAACAATTAACATTCTAGGTTTTTATATAACCAATACTTCAGGTAATAGAGGATTATTAAGCTGCAACTAGTGTGTTAGAAATCTTCCAACTGGTAATAAAATTCTTATGTATAACAGCAGCTGAGAAATACTGCTGTATTTTTATGCATAGATTGTAAGATAGATGATTCCAAATCGCAGAGGGGATTGAAATGTAGGTCTACCAGCAGGTGGTGCTGCTTCTCTAGAAACGAAGCTCTCTCTCCCTGGACGAGGTCTGGGTACTGTCCCCCACTCCACTTTCTGCTTTTTCTCTTTCCTGTGATTCTCTCCTTCCTTTCTCTAAGATGAATGTCTAAAACTGTTGTTTTAAGGAAATATACTTCGCTTAAGACAACATTTCTCTATTTCTAGTATTTCTTTTAACTCCTACTTGCTTGGTATAATGCTCAGTGGGAGCAAGTCCTAGTTAAATAAATATTACTGTATTTTGAAAAGGTGACTACACAAAACCAAATTCTCACCCTAAGACTGGATTACCTCCGACATGTGATTATTGTTATGTGGCTAGTCTCTTTTTCTCTATTTATTTATTTATGCAAGTTAATTCCCAGAACATCAGTTATACCAGGATAACAGGGAACATCTTTATATAAAGGTAACTGATGAACTGGATTAATGTTCTATACAGAGACAATATTAGCATGATGCTATTTTGTCAAGAATTACTAATTTAGAATCAAAGTTCACCAAAGAATGCTGCTTTTCTCTCTGAGGCAAGAACTAAATTTTGGTCACTGGATAAGAGCTTTTGTGTTTTGTTTTTTAATACGGTTATACAGAAGAAATCTGATCAGCTAATTAACTTGGGCATCCTCAATGAGCCAAAACAACAGACATACAAGCAGCAACTTTTTTGATTCTTTTGTCCATACATAGCCTATTTTCCACATTAAAAAAACAAAAACAACAACAAAACAGCTCTTCTTGCCCATCTTCTTTTCTTTTCTTTTCTTTTCCTTCCTTCCTTCCCCCTCCTTCCTTCCTTCCTTCCTTCTTTCTTTCCTTCCTCTTTCTTTCTTTCTTTCCTTTTCTTTCTTTACAAAAATATATAGTATTCTTTTTGTACAGGATGTTTGGGTGTAAACCGTGACCTATATAGGAGATATGGACTTATTGAGTTTATGGAAGAGGAGAATTCAAATACATCCCAGGATGACTCATTTGTTTATTTTCTTCATTATTAAATTCTGCCTATTCGGCCATCAGGAAGTTTGGATACATATATATTGTTCTTTTTGTAATTTAGTCATTTGAAACTAGTAATTTTAAGGATCAATTAGGAATCTTATGTTTTGGAGTTACTAACTTTTCTGCAGTATATGGGGCTGGGGTGTAGGTCACAAATCTTTACATTATAATGTACGTTCTTATTTGATTCACCTACATGGTTTTGACAGAGAACATCTTGAAGTGTTATTGATCTGATGAAACCAAGCAGCAGAGGGTTGGGGAAACATTTCCTTCCTAGGCACTGGTTTTGTTGACAATGTTTTCTTGAAAATATGCGTTGCAATCAGTTTTCATGTAAAAATCACACCCCAATTGTCTTCCTTCTAGTTCGTCATATAGTAGATGGGATCACCTCATAGTTGAAGACAGGGAATATCTACCTGGAAGCCAAGGTTAGGTTGACCTGTATGCTCTGTGAGGAGTCAGCCTCCTAAATTTCACAGGACCTTCTTCCAAAGCACTGGATAATTTTATCATCCTGTTGAATCCAGCACCCCCATCCCAGGATGAAACTGAGACTTCCAGTGGAACTGGACGGTGACAGGGGCTTCCTTGTTCTCGTTCTGTTATGTGTATATCTTGGACGTTTGTAACGTTTAGGCAGCCAGAAAGAAAATAGGCTGAGCACGGCAGTTTTTGATAGACTTTTCTAAGATGCAAATCCCACCTCCTATCATCTTTGAATCTGAGTATTTAGGATGAAAGAAAAGCAACTTTCAGAGGATCCAGATTATCACCAGATGTTGTCCAAGTTCTGTTATTTGGAATGCAAAGCCTTACAGTCTCTGTCCCTTGTCCCCCAGCTATGCCCTCTGACACCTTTTCCTACATAAGTGAAACTGATTTTCTTATAGTCCACTAGTTCAGTATTTTCCACATGCCTTTGTTCAAGCTGGCACCTTTGCCTCACAGGACCTTCCCATCCTGTGCTGCTGCTCCTTCATTTATTCATGTGGACTTCAACCCCCAATGCACCAGGGCTGTGCTCCGCCCTGGGGATATGCAGGAGATTCAGGCTGACACCTCTATCCTACTCTTGCTTTAAATATTGCTTTATTTTTCCTGAACACCCCACTCTATAGTACTTACTGTCCAAGGCATTCATTTAGCCCTCACTTGACATTATCTTACAACATCTTTTGTACTGTCGTTTTTATATAACTTGTGAATTATTATATATTTTTGGATGCAATTATCTCATTTCTTCAGCCAGCTTGTGACTGTCTCTTATTGTGTGTCTTTGAAAAGATTTTCAAAGAGTTTGAGTCTGATAGGAAGGGCTGGAGAATTATTTGTGGCTGGATAGTTATGAAGGCTTCAGTCCATGGCTGCCTCCTATGAGACCTGCCAAATGAGAGTAAACAGCATTCACCCTCAGAATCATTATGAACTAGAGCTGGAAAAGTTTTATACTTAATTAATGCTCTTCTCCCAAGAGAGGAAATATTTTGCCAATGCCACACACTTGATTGAGGCCTCAGACTTAGAACCCAGAGCACTTGACCACTGGGGAATGCTTTTCTCCTCTGCAACACTCTCTCACTGGCCTCTGGGAACAATATATTAAGAATCTTACTATGGGCTTAACACTACGAGAGATTCAGAAGTGTGTAATCTATAGTAGAGAAGTGTAAAAAGTCCAGTTGAGGGAGTAGGACACATTGGAATGGAAAGCAGCAACGCACCAAAAGTAAAGAGACATCATCAGGGCATGAGATGAGAAATGCCAGGGAGTTTTCAAAAGAAGGTGGGACTCTACCTCATTGCTGAAATCTGGGAAGGCTTCCTGGAGGAAGAAAATATAGCCTATTCCTGGAAGGGTGCTCAGGGTAGTTAGGTGAAAAGAAGACATACCAGGAAGACCTAAGGATGATTGGTCACTGCTTACCCCCATCATTCTCTTACCCTTCCACCAAATGACAACCCCATGACCTCCCACTGGAAATTCAAGGGTAAGAGCCCCTCAACATGAGGCAGCATGAATTTCCTGTAATTTTGAGGGAACAGTGGGGTTTCTCCGTGTTTCCATCTGACTTTCATTTGTTACTGCTGAATGGTCCCAGCTTTTTCCAGTTGAGGCCCTTTAAATATTTTCTGGCTTTGCTTATTTTTATGACACTTGGCAAACCTAATTATTTGGCCTGAGCAGTTCATTGGGGCCATATGAAACATGGGACAAAGGTGACAGTCGAATGCAGTGAAAGGATGAGGGGGAGGACTCCCACATCTTTGGATACCTGGTCAGCTGCTTAGGGCAGGGGAGAAGGTGTGAATCCCTGTAAACCGAATACCATTGGAAGACAGCCTGGCATTGTGTAGAAAGGCCTCCCAGCAGAGAGCTCCAAGTAACCTTCCAAGCCAAGAAGATCAGGAAGGCTTACCAGGAACTCTTCTGAGAACTTTCCATGTTTTCAGTCCACTCTCACACTAGTTGTATGAGCCAGCTACTCCAGTCTTTCCCGTTTTAGATGAGCAAACTGAAGTTCCATAATTGGCCAGATACCTCTGTTTGGACCTAGCAGTGCATCTTAAGGCCTTTGTGCTTAACTTCTACCTTGCTGGCCACTCAGTATGAGCTGACATTTGTAGAGACGTGTCCCATTCTTTCAAATCCTTATCTTATGGAGAGTGCATTTGAGTGGCACTGGAGCCAGGACAGAAGTGTCAATGAGGGGTGCCTGCCCTATGCCTGCTGTACAGTGGGCATCAGTGGGGTATTTAACCAGCCAGTAAGCTCCTCCCCTGTGAGACAGACACCTTCCTGGAATGGGGACCCAGTTTTCTGCAGTATTTTAAAGTAGAAGTTAAGACTCCATATTTTTATGGAAAAATTTCAAAGATTGTCTACCACATAAAGCTCTGTGGGACTAGCAGGGCAGGGCCAAGCAGAACACACCAGTGACCGTATTTGGTCCTTATGCTATCACCCTGTGGCTGGTGGTTATCACATTCAGTCCCTCATCTGTCTACCAAGCCTAACAATAGGTCTTACAACATCAAAGTATTGGGTAACTTGAGATCAGAGCTCTAAAGAGGCTCAGAGCTGAGACCCAGGCAGGTGGCCTGATTGCAGAAGCTCATATTCTCATGCCTTGAGAATGGGTGGAATTCTGGTAGCAAATGATCTGGCTTATGATCAGCAGACCTGGGCTTTGGGTCTGGGTCTGCCTGTTAGTGTAGCCATGAGGCCCAAACATCCCTAACTCCCCTCTGGCCCTGCTATTGTGTTGTCAGTTTGTCCTCTGGCTGTGTGGACCAGGAAGGAGCCTACCACACACAAGCACTTTAAAATGGTGTGCAGGAGGTGTCTGATGATAAATTATAGTAGAAATAGATAATGATTTTGTAGTTCAAGAGCATCTTTAGAAGGTGACTATGTCCTTAAAAAATACACTAAATGCCGTGTTTAGTGTAAAATCACAATCCAGATTGGTCTTTACCTCCCAAGGTTAAAAACATACTGTATTTCTAAAGTCTTCTGGCAGAACATTTGTCATCAGGCACCTGGGTTGCACTAAAAATCCATGCATTTTACCTTTATCTGAGTTTCAGAGAAAGTATCAGTGCAACCATCTAGAATACATATTAGAATTCGAGGGGCTTTTGACCCAATAGTCTCAATGGCAGATATGGTATTTATGGCTGAGCCAATCATAATTACGATGTTAGTAATAATAATGATCCTTATTTATATAACATCTATGGCTTAGAAGACAATTTCACATGTACACAACTAAACTCCAGGCTAGTCTTGAAGTAGCAGAATCAGTGGGGCCAGCATTAGTTTAAAAATGTAAATAGCAAAATGAAAATGGAACTGAAAATATGATTGACATTTTCTGCCAGTCATGTTTATTTGGAGCTGTTGAGGGGGAGGGGAAAAACAGAAAGAAGGTAAGATCTCAGTCAAAACCTATAAGCAAATAAAAACTTTTACCCCAAAGTGAAAATGTAAACCAGCATTGTGTTAGCCAGGAGAATTTGACGTGGAGTTGAAATAAAGTCCACAAGAGGCCTGACCCCATCTCTCTTTTCTGTTTCTCACCCTGGGCAGGTGGCAAATCTCAGATTCCTGAGGCAGCATGATCTTTTCTCCACTCCTTTGGATATCTGACAATTTGTAAATCCATGAGGAGGCATTTGTTGCAAGGGCCTTCCTTAACAATCTCATGCACACAGCATGAAGTGATCCAAAGAAATAACTCGTGTTTTATATTCACCTTGTCCAGTTCTGCAAGGTGGTAGAACAAGCACCTGAGGTGCCCTGGGGAAATAGACAAGGCGAGGATGGGACTGGGGCTAGGTATGGAGGCACTTGTTTGGGCACTAAATTTAAGGGAGTGCCAAAAACCTCAGGAATCAGGATAAATGAGAGTTTCATGCAATAGCTTAAAAATACCAAAATGAAAAACAAAATCTGTGATGAAGAAAATATTATAGTATTAAATGATGACACATTCAACTCTGAATTTAATGCTGGTATTTAGGCACTAAGTTCAGTAGGGGGAAAAACAGAAAGTACAACAGAAAACTGGCAGCTGCAGCTGTTGATATGAACCCTTTCAATGTGCCAGGAAAAATGTTTGACATCTTACGGGCATATTCTATTGATACATGTCAGAGGGACCTGATTTGACCTACAGCAAATCCAAATCTATATGATAATAAACCGTATTAGAAAAAAGTTCCTCTCCAGGCTCCATAAATTCCATTATAGTTCATTTTGTCTTTGTTAAATGTATGGTTTGAAAATTGCAATTCCTTTATTCACAATGATCATTTTAGACACATGGCTCAAAAAGATCAGCATTAACTTTAAAAAATATATTAGTATGCTTGTATCTATTAAGCACTATTGCTTCATAAGCTCCAGCTGATGATTTTATTAAGTATACGGCAGGAGGGGAAAAATCAAGGATAATTATAAATTCACAAATACATAATTCATTGGCGTAAAATGATTTTAATGGGATGGAGGCAGAATTGTCTATTCCTTCAAGAAAATAACACAGAGACTCTGATTAAGCCTGTAATCTGGTCTATATGAAATTCAAGCCAAACTGATGGGGCACATTTTCTTTTCTGAAACTACCTTTGATAAGAAATGCATTACAAACTCATCAGTTTGGCTTCCTGTTAACAAAGAGACAGCAGCCGTCTGGATCATTCTGGATTCACAGCAAAACTGCCACACCATGTATCCTCCAACTAAAGCTGTGCCAGTTTGACAAGGGGCAGATGAATCCAGGAGTTATTGTGCAGGGGTTTAAATCTATGCGGCAGCTGACGGTTGAAATAATCATCCATATATTGCTCTGAGCTAGCTGGGGAAAGGTTGAAGCTGTATATTTTCAACATATCTAGTCTAATGGTTAATCTGTTGTCTTGTACGGGGCTCTTGCAGGGTGGACCGGCAGCGTACTGACAGCTTCAAGGAACTGCTCACGGTAGATGGGATTTGCCTTGACTCTCAAAGTCCTGGATGGGCGAATCTAACTTAGCTTAGGTTGGAAAATGTGAAACTCACCTGAGTCAAGACCTCAAACACAAGGCGACCAGCAGGGCTCATAGCAGGTTGAGTGGTAGGCACCTTAGCATCACTAAATGGCCTTTGCTGGTCCCCACGTCCCCAGATCTGTGCATTTCAAGTAGACTCGGTGTGCATTTCTTTTATTGTTTGCCTGTCCTGGCAGGAGGGAAAGGATGTTGTCATTTTTGGAAAACTAGAAATCTAGGGAAATGGGTATACTATTACAAGGGTCATAGAGTTTTTCTGTCAATTGTCAGCTAGTTAACATCTGAGGCCTTGTAGGTCATATGGCCTCTATAGCAACTACTCAATGCTGTAGTAGAGCAAGAGCAGCTGTGGACAGCAGAAGGACAAATGAGTATGGCTATGGTCAGTTACAGTTTTATTTAAAGGCACTGAAATTTGAATTGTCATTTCCCGCCCCCTGGGTTTTCGAGACAGGGTCTCCCCCTATGAAGCTCAGGCTGACTTTGAACTCATGACTCTCCTCCCTCAGCCTTCTGAGTGCTGGGATTATAGGCAGGTATCACCATGCCCAGATCTCATATCATTTAAATATGTCAGGAAATATTGTTGCTCTGAGATTGTTTTTCCCCAACCACTTAGCAATATAGCCTAGCTTTTGGACTGTGCAAAAGCATGTGGTAGGCTGCTGTTTGTTAACCCTTAAACATGAGAAAGGTAAGAGGAAGGCAGCTATTGGTGCCAGGGACTTGGCAGGTTTCATCCCTACTCTAAATGTTGTCCCCCAAACATGTACTGTGCATGGGGATGCAGACAGGAATCAGCCTTTGGCCAGTACCCTTTCACCAGCTAGTTGGTATGGGGAGGGAAGGAAAGGAAGTTTGGGAGGGGAATGTTTTTATTTGACTCTGTGTATTCCCTACTCTAGTTTGATTCAAAGCAAAAATAATTATCATTCATCTCCTACTATTTCCCAGTCTCCAAACTCCATTGCAATAATTCAAAGATATTTTTGCATTTCTCCTTTCAATTGTGTACTTCCTCTTAGAATTTCATTGTTCATCTCTGTGTCTCATCTCTAAGAAGCTCATACCTAATGATCTTTGCTTGAGAATTTTCTGTGCCCTTGAAGCAAGAGAATCTGTTCCAAGGGGAAAGGAAGGAAGGGAAGGAGAGAGGAAGGGAGAGAGGGAGGGAGGGAGGGAGAGAGGGAGGGAAGGAGAGAAAGTGTCAAAGGCTACCAGTCTCCAAAATAATTTTCCACCAAATACTGAACAGGGCAGAGTTTTGGCCAAGTGATCTAGCAGGTTCAGTTTTTAGTGAAGATAAACCAGATGAGATTCTAGATACAGGGGCTTTGATGAATGCCTGGCTCCTACCAGGGCACATATAGGACATAAGGCTTATAGTTTTAGATTGGAGCAGAGAGGATGCATGAGCGCCACAAGTATCTCTGATCTAACCAGTTTGATTCTAGAGGACCAATTAGGCCCACAGTATTGATGTAGAGAACATTGCATTCCAGGTCATGTGGATTCTGTTAATATATTTTTATAGTATTTTTCTCTGTCTCCCATGTAGGAGCTGAATTCTTTCATTACTCTGTGTTGATGGACTCAAACTTACACAATTCAGGCTTCCTAGGCAATGAATAGAGCCAGAAATATACCCTGTGATTAACTTCTACATAACCTATTGTTCCTTAAAGTCTCCCTCTCTGTTCTCCTATTAGCTCCACAAAAGCCAGAAATGGAAAATCACCCACAAGCCCCCCTTCCCTTCCCCATCAGCACACCACAGGGTGGGGGTTCCCTGAGCCTCTGTTACTCCAGGATGAGCCACTTCAAATCCTTTTCTATGCTTATTTTATACATTGACAGATACTTTATTTTTTATAACCTGTATCCTCTGGGTTTTCCAAATAAATGTATTTTCTATTTTTCAGCTGCAGTTTGTAAAACTATCCTTCTGGCTAATGTGTGTGAAGATGTGACTGTTCAGCTTTAGAAAGTTTTATATGTTTGAGATGTTATGATTGGTGGAGTTCCTTTTGAGAAGCAGTGTCCTTTATCTTTTCATTATTTATATATTACTATATGCCATGATCTTTCAAAAATACCTTCATAGATTGATTTTATTAGGGATACTGCAAACTGTTCTTGGTGATCTGTAATATCCCAAGATTGTCAGGCCAGAAACTCTCTTTCCAAATATATCACCTGCTTTAAGTTCCCTCTGCTCTAATTTTGAGCTGCCCACTGCTCCTCTTGGCATAGAACTTGACTCGGGCTTGCCTTATCCTAGCAATGCTTAGCTGTTCAACCTCAAAAACAACAGTAAAGTGCTTCTTTGGGGTAGTTATGGTACCCAACTGACAGTAAGGGTTATTCATCTGGTTGTTGTTGCTATTTTTCCATCATTGCTTGAAGAAACATCCCTACTCTCTCACCTACTCTCTCATCCCTATTCTACTCTCTCACCAGTCCCCTCTGTGTGACAGCCTAGACTGAAGCATGCCTCTGTAAAGTAGGCACCATTCCATATTCCAACCCTAGGATCGCCCTCCTGTGGCCACCTTGTGAGACTTGAGCATTAACTAGCCCGGACTTCCTGCTGGAAGTTAGGCAGTCATGTCAGAGAGAAGTCAGGTCAGCCCCGGAGTTTTGTTCACGGTGAATTACATATTGGTAAATGACTGTGGTCTCTGACTTCCATAGTTTTTCTTGGGCTCAGGGTTGACAATCCCACAGGAAATGGGAAGCACAGTGTTTGATCTCTCCCTGAGCAGATGTGCCCTCACTTCTTACCCTCAGTTTTAGTAAAAAGTACATTTGTAGCCTGAACACACACCTTCTTTTAGCTGAGGTCACTGGTGGTGTAAGGAGATACTACACATCACTCTTTTTTTTTTCCTGCTGGGGATGGAATCCCATGCCTTCCATATGCTAATCAAGAATTCTACCACTGCGCCACAACCCCAAGCCTACAAAGCAATCTTTTTGAGGAGTTCTAGCCCAGGACATTTAATGCAAGTTAAGCAGCACTGCCACAACCAAGGGCCCTCACTAGGCTACAGAGCTCAGATGAAAAGCAATAGTTTAACACTCAGGGATAATGACTTAAAGTATAGCAGTATTCAATAGGACTCCTTTTGGTAATTTGCAGCAGATAATGGGCCGCATCCTGCTGCTAACCTGAGTTTTGTTGTGTCTGTTTATGTTGTGGGGGAGAGGAAGAACTCTGTATATTTTTGGAAATTATTGCCTGAAAGAGATCATCTGAATTTTCACAGATATCCCTCCTGACATCCATGACAATAACACAGCAAAACATATTTCAGGAAGTGATCAAGATAAAGAAAAAAAACAAAAGAAAGAAAAAAACCTCTGCAATTCAGTTGTGAGGGAGAAGCCTCCATGTTAATCCAAAGCTATGATTCTATTCAGTGTTCAAACAGGTTTGGAACTTTTGTAATGAAGAATTTCACCAAGGATTAATTTCCATTTTCTTTTCTCCTTATTGTTTGGCAGTCAAAGTTGAAGCTAGATCACGCTATCACAAAGACCCATTTGAGTTCAAGAACACAACTCCCAGTTCTCGGCTTGTGACCGAGCCAGGTGAAGGAGTGCTGGGACCCATCCCAATGTTCAGTAATTGCCCTGCGCTCTCAGTGTTCCACTTTAACATGCTAAGCTCAGCGGAAGAAGGCAGCTGCACTACTGTGGATTTCAGCATGCATTTAGCTTATTGGGCAACAAAATACCAAACAGAAAAACCATAAAAAGCAATAAATAATCATTAAAATGACCCCTCTCTCAAACTCTCAGCTTGCTCCAGACTTCAGTCGGAAGCCCTGTTAGCTAGATGCCTTTGTGTTCAAACCACTTTGCATGACTCTTACTCTGAGCGATTCCAGTGTGAATATGACATTACTAATGACCTGCTAAGTGTGTACAGATGTGAGTTTCTCCAGATGTGGTGATTAATAATGTAATGGAGATAGCTGGTTGACTCATGTTTATGGGTTGTTTGCCTTTTATTACTTTTTTGAGTTTATTTGCTTTGAAATGTTTTTTAACTCCAGCCAACAAACACACCTTTAAGTCTCCAAGGGCTTCATCCCCCTTATTCCAATGAGGAAGAGAAGGAAGAGAGAATTTGCCTTAGGCTGTAGCCAAGGGCTGAGTTTATCCCAGGCAGGCATTGGACTCTTTGGGGAAGCTGAAAATTACCATCATTGCCCCATTTTAGTTGGAGGACCCATAAAGAGGCATTGGTGAAAGCCTGGCACATTGTTGGCAACCTCGTCAGGCAGATAAAGGAAGATTTTTCTTTAAAAAACAACTCTAGTAAAATGTGTAATCATTTTGAAGTAAGCCCAGCATCCTGGCCAGTGTTTCTGGAAGACGTTGCCTTGCTCTTGCTTGAAAACAGAATGCTGATGAAAAGTCGAGTGAAATGTTGTTACAGATGTTCAACTCTGCATTAAGGCTGTTGGAATTACCACCACATCTTAAATCAATTCCCAGAACATTGTCTGGAGGTTATGTCATTGAAATAATGAATCCTCTTTAGTCAAGTATAAGCAAACATGTTAAAACATCATTGTAACTTTAAATTAAACTCCAGCGCAAACCAAGGGATCTGAAGCCTCATTAGACTTGCCTGACATTTTTCTAGTGCTGAGTCTTCCCAAACTGTAAAACTGTTAGATTCAGTGCCTATTAGACAAGGGAGCGCTGGGAAGGTACAACAGAACATTAAGTGTTATACTTAGGGATGTACAAAAACAAGCCCTTGAATTTTATGAGTACTTGGAGACTGGATGGAGTTCAGCTCCTATAAAAATTCCACATTAGATTCCTGAACTTGTTTGTATTTTAAAGAAGCTGGTAAGTCTATTTTTTGTTTTTTGTTTTTTGTGTTTTTTTTTTTTTTAAGGATCATATCTTCCTGTGCTTCCCTCCTCACGGAGGCAAGTGAAAATATTGGAGACAGAGGTGTATTGCAATTAGCCAAAAAGTAGGTTAAATATGAGCCTGTAAATGCACATTGTCATTAGGTTGTAGCCCATTACTTCAACTCATTTGTCTTTCATGAAAGTGAGTAAATTTAAGTCTCCTTTTTAATTCCATTTTTATTCCTCTCATGTAGTCACAGAAGCCATGAAATGAAAATTATATTTTATAGCTCAGCTAAAAGTTTTCCTAGATCTACTTTCTTTAAATATGCAGAAATTGATAGAATCTAAATAAAGGATAACAATTAAATATGGTTTATACCCTCCTTATGAAAAAGAAGTTATCCCTGCTTCTCTTGTGAGACCTAAGCCATATGTAATGTTCTCCATTACACAATATTCGTATATTTTAAGCTGAAGACCTTTTCCCCCATCTCTTCAGGGAACAGATTTCCAAGCTCTGAGTGCAGGAGGAAAGCTTTGAACCACAGTTTCATTGAAGAGAACAAATCCCACTTTAAATGCAGTATGATTATGATGGATGATCTCCCCGAGTTACAATGAAAATAAATAGTTTCCTTGCATAGAAGGAGGCATAACATTACTACCAAAATGAGGTGTCTCCCTAGAGCTGGCTAACATGTATTAAGTTGCAAGCCTCTCATCTGAAGAGCCATGCCAGCAAACAGCCCAGCAGCAAGGTGTCAGGATAATGGGCACTTAACCAAAGAGGATGATATATTGTAGGCCAGTGCAAATGGGGAAGCAAAAGTCAAGCAAAAGAATCCAACAAAAATGTCCATGAAGGGAACTTCTATCCAGTTTTAACTAATACAGATTCTTTCCATAACTGGATGAAACCATGGTAACATCTAGCGGCCTTGAGTATAGCTAGCCATTGTAGACTAGGTTAGATTAAAAAAAATTTTTTTTGGATATTGCATTGCAACCTTAAGAAAGCTTGGGTGAAGGAACAGAATTAGGACCCTCACTAAACTCACACATGTGCGTGTACACAGACACACCCACATATTAGTCTAGTATGCTATACAACCAATCATCTAGGTCACCTTGAGCACAATACAATTGCAGGTGGCCCATATTAAAAAATGACCTTGTATTATGGATAGAGCCAATGCAGTTCTTTATACACCATCCAAAGTGGGAAAGAAAAAAAATATACTTGTGCTTGTGCATGCATGGGTCTGCACACGTGCGCGCGCACGCGCGCGTGCACACACACACACACTTCTACCTCATTACTGCTTCCAGTGCCCAGTCTCACGTTCTGTGAAAGGAAGATGAATGCAGATCAAGCTCAGAGTGCTGTTTGCTTGCCGAGAGATGCATATCAACTCTAAGTGATTTTTTTCAATACCATTTATGTAGCTTGTATTTATTTCCTTTAATCTTTTAAGTGCTCTTTAGTCTCTGTGTGATTTGCTGTGGATACTCATTTCTGATAAGATGCGATATCTTCCTAGCCACATAGTCCTTGCCTGGAGCACTAAGTGACTGATATGGTTGCAGCCTGAGTGGTGGGCAGGAGGGAGCAGGAGGGAGTGGGCTGTGGGCATGTGCAGGTGCTTTCTTCCCTTTATTTCTTCTGATGTCCATTTCCCAATGTCAGCCAGAATGAGGCAACCACAGATTGACAGTAGAATAGGGGAGGGTAAAAAGTGTGATACTCTAAAGCCAGTTTGGAGAGTCATTGGATTATTATAATCCCTTTGAAGGCATGTATCATAACCTACTAAATTTATGATAATGCATGCTCTGGTGTGGGTCTTCCTGGATAATACCAAGTTAGCTGAGCTGGGTTCTTCTCCCCCATCTAAGACCTGTGCACTTATTAACATGTGACAAGCTTCTTTGAATGGCATTCCTGCTAATATTTCTCTTCTTAGCTTTAAGGTAACCTCCGTGCCTTCTGAGTTTCAGGGCTGCTTCCTCCTAGTCTGTGTTGCAGTCAACTATAAGAATTGGAGGAGCCTGTTTTTCCTTCTTGACATTACAGCTTTAGCCTGGATCGTGGGGGTGGGGAGAGCAGCACTAGAGTTTTGCTGTGGATGCCCTTGGGTGACAGGCTGGGTCTGCATCTGCTAATTATCAAGCAGCTCTCTTAAAAAGAAGCTCGGTGCAGGCTAATACATCTACAAAGCTTATTAGTGGGTGTCTTTGGGCAAGAGCAGTAGAGTGTGCTGTGTTGTTTGTGAGTGACGCTTCCCATTGCTTAGTGATCTGTGTGGTTTAGACATTTGGAAAACAGCCTTTGGTTTCCAATCCGCCCCCCTCCCCTGCTGCCCTCCATCCCTGCCCGCCACCGCCATCCTCAGAGGTCTCATTCAGTGGCAACCTCCTCCTCCATGCCAGTGCTCTTCTCCAGCCTGCTCTCCACCCTTGCCAGCCCCGGTCCTCCTGTCTTAACGAGTTAAGCCAGGACCCAGTTGCACAGCTCCACGGTGCCCTCCCTCTTGGCAGCTGGAAGGATGAGGGCTGAGCAGGGCTGGGGATTCTTGAGCCCGCATGCGTCCATGTTCCCAGTCCTGCCGGATGGGAACATTGGCTGACAAGGCCTGGAATCCTTGCCTCTCTTCAGGGCTCTTTCTGTGGCTTGCAGGGATTAGGAACCAGTTCAGTTGGTTCATCTGGAGAAGCAGCAGGCTGGCAGTTAAGCTGCTATTTCAAATACAACTTTATTTCTGATTTTGGTTACGAGAAAACTCATTCTATTACCTTGCAAAGCGTTGTAACCAAAATTAGCCCTAAGAATGACTGGCTGTTCATATACATGTATTCTTATAGGCAGATAAGCCCCAACTTCTTGTTTTTCTTATGGCAGGGTGTTTAAAGACTGTTAGTCTGTTTAAAGTGCATGCCTGAAGGCCGGAGCATAAACATGGGTTGCTTCTACCTTCTCTAAGGCGGCCCCTTTGACTAACGCATTTGGTCTTTGTCATTGGGCCCTAAGACAGCCCTGAATTCCTAGTGAGTGACTGAGCCTTGAGTGTGTGTCCTTTAATATCTTGCCTGTATTTCACAGTCTGCCCTCAAACTGTTCATAATCTCATGAGCTGCCTGTATTTCCAGTTGAAGATGAGCAGCCGTCAACGCTGTCACCCAAAAAAAAACAACGCAACGGGGGCATGAGGAACTCGCCCAACTCTTCCCCGAAGCTGATGAGGTAAGCAGGGCCCCTGGTGCTCGGTCCCCTCTCCAGCTCCTTCTTTCCAGGTCTGGCCCCCTCCCTGCCCTGCCCAGGCCCAAGCCTCCCCTACTGGCAAGCTGCGACGGGGGAGGGGAGCGAGATCGTTAGATGGCTTCTTAAAGGCTGGAGTATTTATTCTGTCAGCTTGTCAGCAGTTAATGATAGAGCTGAAAAAATTCTGTCATGAAAAACAGTTTGAAAAGCTGTTTGAAAAATACATAGGCTTTAAAGTCTTAGCTGTCACCATGTCCTGTCTGTGTGTAGTTCCTAAACAGCAGTGGCACTAATGACGCCGGGAACCAATCAGAGGAACTCTGTGGTTAGTTTGCCGATGGCAAGTCTCTTTCTGCTGGAGTCCCTCAGAGGACTGTTTTCTGTACTTAAGGCCATATGTGAGATGTATCATCACAATCAAAAATGAACCTGAAGATTACCTTCCTTTTATCCTGTCGATTGAAATCAAATTTCTGTTAATTGATTTTGACTGATAAAAAAGTCTAATAATCTGTGGACTTGCCAAAGCAAAGTTCAAAAGTAATCCAGTTCTGCTCAGGCTAAAAGCAGTATTAATTATGAAATACAGGGAGCTTGCTTACTACTTCCTTTATTCTTTCTTTCCTTCCTTTTCTTCTTCCTCCTCCTTTCCTTCTTTTTCTTTCCTTCCCTCCCTCCTTCCATCCCTCCTTCCCTCCTTCCTTCCTTCCTTCCTTCCTTCCTTTCTTTTCCTTCCTCTTCCTTCCTTCTTTCCTTCCATCTTCCCTTCCTTCCTTCTTGTCTTCCCTCTTCCTGGACTGTGGCTTCCTCCAAGGAATAGCAAATGAAACCAAATTTCAACACAATTCCCTAAGTTCCTGTTTTTGACCTATTCATTTCTCATTTCCCCTTTGTGTCTTTGATGCAACTGCCAATCCCAGCACTTATTTCCTCTGACCTCCTAACTCTCTAACACCTCAGTAAAATAAGAGTGACTTCAGATTTGCACTGCTTTCCCTAAATGGTCTCTCCCATGGAAACACCTGCCACCTTGACATTACTTTCCTCTTTTCCTTTCTGTTGGCCCCTCTCCTCCCTTTGATTATGGAAATACAATAATAGTGACCTCCCTTTGCCAATTCTTTATAACATTTGTGTCTCCTCGGCTCTCTGTGTCCACCTTTCTGGGACATAGGCAAGGGTCATCCATCTTCAGCAATGGAGGATACTGATTCTTGGTGGGCGATCCACCCAGGCATATCTCCTGTGCCACTGTGACCATGGACGCCTGTTAAATGTGTCCATACCAGTTTCCTGCATTCCCCTGGCTCAGCCTTGCTGGGGCACTGCTCATTTACATGCTTGTTTACAGTTTACAAGGAGGGATAAAATGCACCAACTGCCAAGCTGCTCATTTTTATGATGCCAGTTGTCATGCTAGCATTGGCTTCCTATTTACTCACCTTTAGGTAATCGGCTTATCTAATGCTAATAGTTTTCTCCATTTAAAGGAGAGAAAAGCCCAGGCACTTTCCTTTGCCTAAATTTAGAGACACAAATAAATAAATAAAGAGAAGCCTGAAAAATCTGAAACCTTTGGAGCCAAATTCCCTGTCCCTGTTTGCTATGTAAAGTATGGCTCATTTCTTTGATCTTGAGTAATAATAATTCTGAGGAGTTATACTGTTTTCATATGCTTCAAAGCTGTGTCAAAGTTTTGCTGCTTAAGGGTACTTCTTTATTCTGTTGGCTCTTGGGTACCAAGATGACAGGTCTCCTGTACGAGGTGGAGGCTTTTTTAAGTCGTAGCCTTCAGCAAAACATCAAATTACCAAATCCAGGGTAACATACTTCTACACAAATGCCTTTCCTGTAGATATATTATACCATATATATTAAATACTTTAGTGTTACACACTACATTTTATGTGCAATAGAAAGTGATGGTTTGAGGTAGCCTTGGGGGGACTTTTCTTCCACAAGCAGAAAAAGCTAGTGTATACCGTATCAAGTATGGTTTTTACAGGACTTTCTGCCTGAAGGCCTTTGTAAATAAATAATGATCAACAGATTGGCTGTGGGTTTTTGAAAAGCATGCCTATGTCAGTTTGCATGATGGGGGAGAATTTTCAAAGTGGATCTTTCTTTCATTGCCTGCTGGAGAGGGGCTGAGGGAGACAGTCATCCCAGGCTGGAGCTGTCTGCTCTGTGGTACATCAGAATTGCTAAACGGGGGTCAGGTGGTGAGCTAAAACTTGCCAAGCTGCAGAACTCGGGCTTCTCATACTGGAGCCTGTGGGCTGCTGCTACCACCCTGGCTACGGTCACAAGATGCTTTACCCTACCTGCCCACGATGGTCTTCATCATGGCTCATCTGGAACAGGCCATTCCATGACAAGTCAGGAAGTCTCTTCCTTGATACTCTTCCTTGACCTTGACTTTTGATCTCCAAGGTGCTCTACATTCTGTAAGATCAGAGGAACAAGGACAGGGCCTCTGCTGGGTCTGTTTTCTTTCCCTTCCAGCCTGTGAATGAAGGACCCACCCCAATGTCCTTCTGGTTTGCTTTCAAATAGGTAGCACTGGCAGTGAATCTTCTGGTGCCCACTTTTGCTAGATCCCTTTTGCCAATTGGCAGACCAAAGAGGGGCTCACCCAGCTTCTTCTGGCTTTCCCATTTCTCCCACCTCTTCAAACACCCCCTTTTTAATCTTCAAAAGATAGGACTCTCAGGTCCTATTCCTTATGACTCGAAAAAATCCATAAAGGCAGCTAATGACTTATTTGAAGTAGGTTTTTCCACATGAGTTTGTGGCTCCTGCTTGAGCAGAATCAATCATCCTGAGTGTGGGCAGGTTTTAGTGGCCCATGGGCAGTGATAGGAGCAGCTCCAAGAGAAACTACAGAGCCCAGAATGGGCCAAGATGGGCTTTAATTTACCACTGTGGCTTCTGCAAATAAAACGGGCTCCCGCATGAGGGTTCCTTCCAAATCACCTGCCAACAGGAAATGCCACAGGGACTGCCCATTAATGGTTCTTGTCTCTCCTTTGTTCTGGCATCAGCCTTACCTGGGGTTTTAGTGTCAGTTAATTCTGCACATGGTCATTACATGAATAGTCTGGTTCTGTGTGTCTGGATCTGGAGGTGGTATGTTTTTTAGTCATCCTGACAGAAAACAGCCCTCACAGCCAGACTAAGCCAAACAACGAGTGTCTGTGCTCCAGGCTGAGGAGATGTGTATAATGACAGTTAACCTGTGACTCCACACCCACCGAGGAGGGAGCCACACTAGTCGCCAAGTCCCTCTTTCCATCTCTTTTCTTTAGTGGTCATTTAACCTGGAATTATTTAAGGAGCGTCGCCTCATTTTCTGTCCAGATCACCAAGTCCTTCTTACCCAGTTCTCCCTGGATGGGGCTCTGCACCTCCTAATGCATAAAGTAATAGCATATGGCAGTCCCCCCATGGGACTGGAGAAGAAAGAAATCATGGGTGTCATGATGCCAAGATTTGTGTGGACTTGACATAGGTCCCTTGACATGTCATGCTCAGCAGAGGATAACCATGTCTTTCCTCAGCTGTAAAGTCAGGGAGGAAAAGAACTTTGTCTCCAAATAGCTAAACGAAGTGTTCTTTCAGAGTTTCATGGATCCAATTTAATGAATGCTTTCTAGAAAATCTCTCTAGGAAACAAAAAAGAACTCTGAGCACCATTGTGATCATAGTTAAATCAGAGTCATTGATTTCTGAAATTCCTATTCAGGATCTCTGGCTATGATCGCATTAAGTTCCTCCCACACCGTCTTCCAGTCATTGTATTCACAAGTGCTTCTTGGATGATGAGAATATTCTCCAGAGGATAGATGGCACACAGTTCATGTCTGGGTTCTCACTGTGTCTTCACATGGAACCCAAAAAGGAGCCGCATCTCAGCTGACTACCTCTATTCATTTTCTCAGTTTAATTTCCACTGGGCAAATGTTTAGTGAAAGCCTGCTATGTTCAAGGTGTTGTGGAAGGTCTTTAGGGGATCTAAAGTAATGTGGACTCAGGGAGACCCCTGTCTTCAAAATGCAGACAGTTTAAGGTAGGAGACAGACAATGTACATACAACAAAACAGAGTGAGAACAACTTGGAGATTCTTCTGTTAACGTGGGCTGTGAGGACAGAAAGAGCTGCCATCACTTCTGTGGAGCTGATCTGGCTTGTGAAGGAGGAAGAGGATTAGCTAATACTTGTGCCTCCTCTGATTAATGACTTACCAAGTGGCAATTATCATTTCCAGAGTGTTCTTCCTGTCAACTCACTGAATTCTCACTGCAGCTCTCTATGCATGTGTTACTCTTCCTCCCATTTTGCAGATGAAGAAGTGGAGGTGTCAGGAAGGGGAGTCTCATAAATTGTCTTCTCAATAAGGAAGATGGAAGAAATACCAAAAGTGTTCAGACCCCAGTAAATGACTTGGGGTGGCTGGAGCAAGGGGTCCTTAGAGTGATATTACTGGAGCTGAAAGTGTGAGGGGATTCTGACACCCGGTGGTAGAGGCTCTTGCCTGTAATTGGCATTGAGGAACCCTTGAATGATTTTGAGGAAGCAGTGCCCTAACTTCAGTTTTGGAAGGATCACTGGTGGTGGTATAAGGATAGGTTGGAATCCCCTATCAGGGCCATTTTGAGACCATAAACACAGAGGTGTGAAAGAGAGGGCCCATGCTACCCCAGCCTCTGCCAAGGTCTTTTGGTTATCAAACCACTCCAGTTTTCCTGTGGAACTGTAGACCAGGCCTTGGCTAGACAGTTTTCCCAAGAAGACACGTAGCATTTCTGACATCAGTCCTGACACTTGGAGTAATGGAGAGAAGCCTAGACCATGAGGATTTATGTAGGATGTGTCAGGCAGACAATTTACACAAAGAGATAACCCTTAGCTGTGCCAGCAAGGATAAATGATGACACCCAAAACAGAGAAATTGGACACTTTGAGGAGTTCCATGTCATGAGACCCAGGAAATATTAGACCTTAGTTTCCTGAACAAGAGGGAAATATGATTTGAGGAAAAGAGATTATCCTCTTGGGCATCGACTGATCATTAGGTGAAATAAACTCATCTGCTTGTTAAGTCTCATTGCCTCTCTTTTGACTCATGCCTTTCATGAGGAGTTTTGCCAGGA
This sequence comes from Pedetes capensis, assembly GCA_007922755.1. Taxonomy (NCBI): domain Eukaryota; kingdom Metazoa; phylum Chordata; class Mammalia; order Rodentia; family Pedetidae; genus Pedetes; species Pedetes capensis. The sequence continues at coordinate 49,848 of VMDO01002928.1, read as the reverse complement.
CTTCCCACATCAAAGCCTGCCAGTGTGACAGATTCTAGTAATAGGAAATGGCAAAATGGCCTGGAGCCAACTCAGAGTTGGGGGCAGAATGCCACCTTCACAATTTCTTCCACTGGGCAGAGAAAGAAGGAGGCAAAGACAGCTTAACTAAGTATATTCACCTCCTAATGCACAAAGTAATAGCATATGACAGTCCCCCCATGGGACTGGAGAAGAAAGGAATCGTGGGTGTCATGATGCCAAGGTTTGTGTGGACTTGACACAGGTCCCTTGATGTGTCATGCTCAGCAGAGGATCGTTATCCTGTCCTCTTATTTCAAAAGCATCTTGTACAATCTTTTTGAGGACTGAGGGCCATGTCATTTCCTGCAAACTGTCTCTCCAACATAAAGGTAGAAATTTCCATCTTCCTCTGAGAAGGATGGATGCCTAACAAGAGATGACATATTAGATGGAAACAGGAAACAAAAATGCAATTAGACCCAGAGAAACTGAAAAGGACTCTAGTTTTTCCAGGGTCCCTAAAGCTTAGCCTGAAAGTTTTGTCAAGGCGCCACTTGGGATGGCCATTTGGTAGAAAAAGAGGACAGGATTGTGGGCCTCAAGGGTGGCGTCTCAAGGAGAGCGGTGTCTCAAGGGTAATGGCCATTGTTAGAAGGAGAAGCACTGTTGATGGATGTGTCAAAACAGGAGCCAGAATCCAAAAAGCAGGATCCTTGCAAAGTAGCAGGAAATAAATAGTATCCACCCAGAACTAAAAGACACCCAAGAGTGAGGCAGATCCAGTTGGAACTATCTGTAGTGCTGAACACCCAAACATGAGCCCTTTTAAGGAGACCCAATCCAGTCTCCTGTGTCTGACTCAGGCAGAAAGCCACTGTGTGGCCTGCCAATCTTGAACATTGTATTCAAGGAGATAGACTAAATGCCAGGTTGTCTTCTACACAGTAGAGGAAGAGATGAGAGGAAAGGAATACAAAACACTGAATTATAACTGCAACTGTTGCACTGGACAAGAACTAACATGTATTTTGTTTATGCATGTTGATGTGCTGTTTGGCTCATTGAAGTCGAGGTCAACAAGAGTCTTTAGGGTAAATCCAGGTTAAGAATCTCCATCAAGTGTGGACACAGCCCCTCAAGTTCCAGAGAGTCACCTGGATTCAGAACAGGCAATTTGGGCTTGTCTTTGTCACGAGGGCCAGGATGAGGGCTATGAGGGGGGCACATGAGGTGCCTACTTACATTTTGCACTGCAGTTTCTCAACTTGCCTCACTGAGTCCTGACTTTGCTGAGTAGAACCTCAGCCTTCAATCTGAGTGCTGCTCACAGTTGGGAACTTTGGTAGGAGTTGCTCAAGTGGCATAGGTACTGCTCTAGCATGTGCCAGGATCACCTGCAAGGCTTCCTTAAAACATCCTGTGACATGGAGACTAGGTCAGTAGGTCTGGGCTGCAGGTCCAGAATTTGCCTATCAGGCTCCCAGGGATTGCTGATGTGGCTGGTGGGGGAGGCATATTTTGAGAACCATCCCTCATAAGAATCAGAGCAGTAAGAAAAGCTTGAAGTTGGGGCCTGCCTGTTAGGAATGTTCAGATTTTGCACTAGAGTGATAAGTAGTTGCTTCATTAGAAACATCTGTCTGGACCATTGTCAATATCACACACAATTCCTCCCTGCTGATTAGTTAGGACAGCTGGACCTAGGTAAACTTCAGGCAGCTTGACTGGTTAGAAACATATTTTATAGTGTGTCTTCACATCATAATGCCATTTTTTAATGCAAAATATTCTGTTTCCTAACTCAAATGTGGATGCTGGGGTTTAGCTCAGTTGGTAAAGCGCTGCACTGCAGTCTCTGAGGTCCCGAGTTCGATTCCCAGCACTGCCAAAATGGAAGAAGGACCTGGCAATCCACTCCCAAGGCAATCCCGAAATAGTCAGCCATTGAAAACCCTACGAGGGTCGCTATGAGTCGGATACCGACTCCACGGCACCTAACAACAACAAACAACAACAACTCAAATGTAGTCCCTATATGTGAAAAATAGGACAAGACCCTGCCCAAAATCATTACAAGATATCAAAAGTGAATAAGCTCTCACTGGGCACCTATTGTGGACTGCGTAATAGATCTGGTGAGTCTCTGTTGGATGATTCAAGAATATTCAGAGACTAGAGACTATTGAACTGTTCCTTTTGTTAATTTGGCTGTTCATTGAGCATGTACTATGTCCTCCACTGGGTTCTGGAAATACATGGAGGAGAAAAATGGGAGCTTCCTGCTTTCAAGAAGCACACCATCTAATGGATGGGACAGACATGCCAAGTCTACTCTCGGAAGGAGTAGCTCATGCTTCTGCAGGAGTTCCTAGGAAAGGAATCATCATCTGTCTCTGGTTGTTGAGGATGATGGCTTTGAGAGGAGCATTTGAGCCTGACTATTAGGTCTAAGAAATGTCCTGATTTCTCCACCAATGAACCTGATGTAATAGATGCTCAATAAAATATGTATTTGCCACTTTGATGAAAGGCTTGCAGAGAGATGAGAAATTTGCCTATGTTTTCTCAAGCTTTCCATGTCCCAGGGAGACCACTGCAAGGTCTAGTCAGCCTCCATTTGGACAGGATGTTTACAATGACAGAAAAGGCATTTCCATGTGATGAGACCTGAGGTCTCAAAAATTAGGCAAGCAGAAGGATGCGATTCTGAAATCAATTTGTAACTTTCTTCTTTCATAACCTTTTGTGTGTGTGTGTGTGTGTGTGTGTGTGGTACTGGGCATTGAACCCAGGGCCTTGCACTTATGTGCTTTGCAAGTGCTATACCACTGAGCTGCACTCCCAGCCCATTTTTTTTTAACTTTTTGAGACAGAGTCTCATTAAATTATGCAGAATGTGTCTGGTCTCGAACTTGCAATCCTCCTGCTTCTGCCTCCCGAGTCACTGGAATTACAGGTATGTGCCATCGCACCCAGTTTCATAACATTTTTTGATTTCTGAAATTTTAATGTAAATTTCTGAAGTCCAGTGTTGAACTTGGTGCCACACAACAAACTGGGATTTGTTGTATTTGCCCGTAAGGGGAATTGTACTCTTTAAAATATAATGCTTGCTTCCTCACAGCAGCTTTGCTAGAAAAGGGATTTGTAGTTTAGCTTTAGGCTGTTATCTTCAAGGCAAGCTTTCTGTGTTTCTGTTGTTGCAGAGTGTTTAATTCCCTTCCTGAGTTTAATTGATGGCAAGTGGCATTCGTTGCTTTGCAAACCCTCAAAACAAAGATGTTTTATTCTTTACCTGAAGTCAGGCATGCTTAATTTCTAGCTGTGGATGTTGGAGGTATGAGCTGAGATGCAAGGAGCATAGATATAAAAAATTCAGCTTACCAGGGCTTCTCTGTGGCTATAAAAAGTGGGCATTCCTAAACTAGCCTTCAGGTATTTGGAACATGACAAAGACTCTCCCAACCTTAATTCATTTTTGAGCCTCTTGTTAGCTGTCCTGACAAGGGCTCATCAGGTAACTTTCTACACAAGCTATGCACTGCATAAAAGCCCATGGTGCTGGTGTGCCTCTCTTTACAGCTTGAGTCATTGTGGCCTGGGCTGCAACAGAGAAGGAGCAAGACAGCCTCCTGCAAGAGGGAGGGCCGAGGGTCTAGAGTGGAGGGCCAGCAGCCCTAGCTTCCAGTCAGTTAGATTTTGCTATTCAAAGCCTTCTTCCTCCTCTTGCTTGCTGTGCCACCTGAGCCATGCTAACCCTCTGCTGTTTCTATCTGCATACATAGGTTGGTAATCACTGAAATTACCCACAAGGGTTACTATGATGGGCAGATCATGAAATGCAGGTAAAAGTTTTGGCACAGCAAAATTTTTAAGGGTTTAATTCATGTTCATCATAGTAGCATCAGTAGAAGAAATAGCAATAAAGCCCTATGTCTTTCTGACTGGACTTCTCTACTTTGCATCTCTCTTTTCACCATAGTCTGACCTACAAATACATGAATAAATCCTAAGCTAAGTATGAACAACAACAGAAACAATCGCAGTAAATACTCATTGAAGACATGCTCTGTCAGGTTGTATCCTACCTGTGTGATATGTCTTTATTCATGTCATCTTCAAATTGAATCTATAGAGTAATGACAATGATGAACACTCCTATTTCACAGATGAAGACACTGAGGCTGGGCACAACTTGGCAAGTAGGCAATGAGCCAAGACTCGAAGACAGGCATTTTGGCTCTGGAACCTGAGCACTTGTATTAGGTTACTTTTCTCATTGCTGTGACCAAAATACCTGACAGAAATAACTTTGGGGAGGAAAACTTGTTTGGGCTCATGGTTTCAGAGGGTTCAGTCTGAGGTCACTGGGCCCCCTAGGCTTGGGCAGGACATGGTGGTGGCAGTGTGGGGCTGAGGAGCTTCTTCATGGTGGATAGGTGGCAGAGAGAGAAGGGTTATAGGAAGAGGCCAGGGCAAGGTATAACCCCATGGACATGCCCCCACCTGTGTCCTGCTTCTACTAACTCAGCCTCACCTTCTCCTTTTCACCACCTCCTGAGGATGCCACTGAATTATAAATCTATCAGATTCTTAATCCATTCATTAATTCAGAGTCCTCAAGATCTAATTACCTCTGGAAACCTCATCCCATCACAGACACACCTAGAGACGTGCATCTCTAATTCCCTGGGCATTTTTTAACCCAATCAAAGCTTAATCAGTGGGCTATATTGTCACTAAGGAAATATGTGGTTTCCTGCCCTCAGTGGCATCAACTCTCAAGCACCCCCTTCAGAGAGTAACTCTTAGCTCAACTTACTTGATTAACCAGCTCATGTCCATGTGCCCTCTTTGTATAAGTTAGGCTGTCATTAGTGGTCATCCTCAAGTGCAGGTATAAATTAAAGACAGGGGAAGTTACCACTCAGGCAGAGCAGATGTAATTATGTATGTTTGCTTGGGAGAGCATGGGCCTTGGCATATTTCCATGGATTCCTACAATGATAATAGTACGCTATTTCTCCCTTACATGAACAAGTAAGACCCGAGATTCAAGAAGGACAACTAAGGCTGAGAGCTAGCTCACATGTGGTACTTGTTTTTATTCAAAGTAGGCAGTTGTATTAGTTTGCTAAGAATGCTATAATGAAGTACTGCAAACCTAGTCTTAAACAAGAGGAATTTACTTGCTTGCATTTCTGGAGGCTGAAAGTTCAAGATCAAGGTCTTAGCAAGGTTGAGTCTGTCTGAGGGCCATGAAGGAAATACCTGTTCTGAGCCTTTCTGCATGACTTGAGATCTCTATCTCTTCCCTGTGATTTTATATGAGCTTCCTTCCATACGTGTCTGTGTCTGAATTTCCTGTCTTTATAAAAATAACAGTCACGTTGTATCAGGGCCAACCCTAAAGACCTTACCTGCCTTTTAAAAGACCATGTCTCAAAATATGGTCACATTCTGGCATATTGGGGATTAGGACTTCAACCTACAAATTTTGCTAAGGGTGGCACAATCCAGCCCATAACAACAGTTCAGCAGCTGTAACTCACCCCATAGATAAAATAAAGCATGTACATTGGCTAAGTCATAAATGGCAAATGAGCCTTGAATTAATTATGGTGCAACTTAGGAGAGTTGAGGACAACTTTGTCAGTTGAAGAAATACATAGAGTAGTTACAATGTGAAAGATAGTAATGAATTTGGGTCCTCAGTCCCAGCTTGTGCTTTAATGAGTTGACTGGGAGCCTTTGCAAGTGGCTCTTCTCATTGTCTTGTAAATTGAAGCTGTTTAGATGCCTCACTCATCAAGGTTTTACATGGTTCTCTTGATGACCCTCTTTCCTCTGTACAGCAACCTGCTTGATTCCTCCCATCCTTCCCAGACCACAGCAACAGTGGTGGGTGTGCTCGGTGGCAAACGCTTAGACATTTTTCTAGTCATATAAATCACTGATTTCCAGAAAGAAGTCCCTGGGGATACCTGACTGTTCACTCTGCCCCTATTCCAGAGATCTCTCTGCAGCATACACCAACCTAAGCTACTTAAAACTACCAGTGGAACAGATACAGTGAAGAAATTTCTCCTGTCTGGCCCACAGTAATCACAGATACTCATATTGCTGAATGAGTCACATTCCAAGTTCCCTCCCAGACAGAGGAATGCAGTAAATATGGAACAGTGCTGGCCTTTAATGGAACCATAAACCAGTCATCAATGCTTCTTCTCTCCCATCTTTGTTCCAACAACCTTTATCTACCTATTCAGTGCCTTCTGGCCTTTTGGTACCCAAAAGTGGTCTAATCTTTCCAAAATCCTTCTAGCTACTTCTCTTCCCAAGGAGAGCACATGGCTTCAAAGCTTAAAGGTCTCCTAGACTCATCCACCATTGGCAATTAAATCCCCCCTGTATCCCTAACCCTTCTGAAATGCCAAATAATAGAAAACCTACTGTCTTAGGAAATAACTCATTTCATTTCTGAAAGACAACTTCCTCCTCCTCCTCCTCCTCCTCCTCCTCCTCCTCCTCCTTCTCCTCTTCCTCTCCTTCTCCTTCTCCTCCTTCTCGTCCTCCTGCTGCTGGGCTCCTCCTCCTCTTCCTCCTCCTTCCTCATTCTCCTCCTCCTCCTCTTCTTCCTATCCCTCCTCTTCCTCCCTCTTCTTATCCAATACCTGGGTGAACCCAGGGCCTCACACATACTTTGCAAGTGCTTTACCACTAGGTTGCACCTCCAGTCCCCTCCTCACTTTTTTTTTTTCAGTCAGAGTCTCACTAAGTTATACAGGCTGCTTCTGGCCTCAAATTCGTAGTCTTCTTGCCTCAGTCTCCTGAGTCACTGGGATTATAAGTGTGTACCAAGTGCCCAGGTGAAAGACTTCTAATTCATATGAAAATTTTCTCTTTTGGAAGTATGATCTTTGTTCTATCTAAATACCATGCATCAGAGTACTCTGGTCTCAGTTATGATCAGTTGACCTCCTCTTCTATTTGACTACCAGTGCATACCTGAAGATCTCTGGTACCTAGCCTGAGTCTCCTATGTGTTAGGGTAGGCAATGCCAAACCTGACATCTCTCGCTATGGATGGCTTGGGTGCCATTTGTTGGTACTTTTTATTTGGGCCTTACTTCTGTGAGTGGGTCCTAATAACTACTGGTGGATCAACACTAAAGTATGTGGAGATTCTTTTTCACCATTCATGGCTGAGATCAAATACTACCTTCCTTGTAAAGCCTTCCTTGATGCTGCTTATACAAGGCAGCTTCTGTCTTAGAGTTCCCATACCACCTTGTATATTAATTTGCTCTAACATGGACCACAGTGTACCACAAATTCTGATTTACATTTTCTTTCTCTTGCTACATGGTGAGCTTCTCTTTGGCTAGAGATTCTGTCCTAATCATTATTTTATCCTTCCTTCCTGGCTCAGAATAGAGAATTCATGTTTATTGGTTGATTCTTTGGTTAAAGAAACTAAAGGTAGAATTCCAGGTACCATGGATGGTCTGAAAAGGCAATATCTTTGTTTAGGAGATTGTTGATGTTTCTCAGATCAGATCTTTTGGAGGAAATGTTGGATGATGTATATTTAAACTACCTAGGCTAAACTGAGAGATTTGTGGGGAGTACAGAATATAGCATGTAGCCCCTCTGAGACTTCCTGCATGCTTCTGAATATTCCAGTGCAAATCAGGACTTGGAGCCATAGTGTCACATTACACCTGCTTTCCCCAACCCCCAACACTTGACATCACTGTCTTTTTCTTTGGCAATGTGGGACCATTGATCATCAGACTTTCTTTAGGACTTTTCTAAGATGAAAGTTACAGGCCACTGTTACCAAGGAATGATTCCTTTTTAGAAAGAAACAAATGGACCAAATCAAAAACATAGCTCCTCTTTCCCAAGGCATGTATTTTCTTAAAGGATTTTTTTTTTTTTTTTGCCAGCTTGCTTTATCATTTGTTTGCTTGCAAATACTACATGAACCTAGTCCTGGGTATCTGTTGAGCCCTGAATATGGTGGGGGGCAGGTCTCAGAACTTCCTGAGATAACACTTTCTCTCCAGCCAATAAAAAAGGACAAGAGATCTTGAATTCGGCTGTTTATCTTCAGTACAAGTTATTAAGAGCCTACTGCAACTGAAGTATTTTATTCAAGGGCTGGAAGAGTTCATCTGGTTCATTTCTCAAACCTTTTGTCTATGGTAGCTTCTGCCTGCATACCCATGACAGACATTGGATATCTATGGAACTATTAAAGATTCTTCAAAGACAACAAACAAAACCCTCAAAATTTGTTGTCACCCTGATCTGTGACCAGTTTTTATCAGCAACTGCCTTTTTATTGTAACATTCTTGACTCAGCTCAGTATGTGAAAGGTAGCCTGGTAGTTTACAATACCTCAAGACCTCCCAACAACCTGGTCACTGAGATGTTACTTTGAGTTGGGTTGTTCTCCTCCTTTGAAGATCAGATATGACAGTTCCTGTAGTAATTTGGCAGGTCATTGAAGATAACTCTGCAGGATTGCTTCACATGGTGTTTGTCATTTGGCATAGCCTAAAACCAAATTCTCAGCAATAAATAAATGCCATGAGAGAATTTTCCCATCTTCTGTGGGGTTGGGAGAATAAGGAGAAGGTCATGGGAAATATCCAAGAGCTCAGTTATAGGCCTTTGAATCATATCAGCAAGATTGTTATCCCACTCTTTATATTCTGGACATATAAATGAGAAGTATCAGAAATTTCCAAGGGAGACATATTAAAAAATAAATGAAGGTTATCCTTTTGATGCTTGAAGTAGATAATTTTAAAGGCGAAAATCACTTTATAATACATTTTTGAAATTTGAACGTATTTCTGTTTTCTGTCTGGGGTTGACAACATCATTTATGGAAGATAACTTCATTGCAAGGACTGCGACAGTGTCTGAATTGCATATGGTCCCTGGTGTAGTCAGTCAGGTTCTGCCAGCCCACTGGAGGAGAGGCCTCCATGGAACCATCTTCCTTTTTTACCTATAAGCAAAGTGAAAGGAGTTGAACAATGCTCTGAGAATTTGAGACAAGTTTATTAAGATGTGTCTGAGCTTGAGGCTCTCATCCAAGGAGTCCTGCCTTGGGTAGTGAGAGTGGGGGTGGGGGGACCATCGCTGGATGATTAGCACAAATACAGTTGTCAAGGCAAGGAGCAAGGGTGTTGCTTAGTATTGAAATCATGTATTCCAGATGTGGGCATTTGGTAGTCAATCTGCTCTGAAGTGACATGCTGCTGAATCTTTAAAGGGCTTCAGCCAGGGAGAGCAAAATCTGATTGGGCAAATTGCTAAAATATTTAAAGTGCAGCCTGTTAAAGCTTTTACTGCGAAGAGCATCACGTCAGAAGTTGTAGTCAGAAAGAGTGAGTAATTGGCTTTCCACCCTGATGCCAGTCAGCCAGCATGAGGCTCTATTCCTATTCCTTCCTCTTCGTTGCCGATGCTAATAGCAAGCCTTTGGGGGTGTATGTGAGGGGGTGGGGGGGTGTGCTAGGGAAATCAGATAGCTGGTAAAATGAGAGCATGAGGAGTGAGATAGCCATACAAAAGGAAGCTGAACCCACAAAATGGCACAAGGTCATTTAGGAAAATGGGGACAGGAGAAAGGCAGAGTTATGTATTTCCCAAGAAAGGTCAACTGTACTTCTGCCTGGGTGGCACTGGTTTGGGGCAGTTATCTTTCAAGGAATGGGTTCAGCAAGCAAGAGATGGCCATCAGTGACAAGCCCCTTCTGCATCTTTCATCTTTGAGATGTAACTCAGGGGGCACTTTCCATTTATAATTTATCACATTTTCCACTTAGGTTTTCCTGTCCTTTTGTCCCCAGGCATGACCCCTTGTTAATTCCTGGCAATGATCAGATTGACAACATGGACTCCAATGTGAAGAAGTATGACTCCACTGGGATGTTTCACTGGTGTGCACCCAAGGAGATCGAGAAAGTCATCCTGGTGAGTGAGCAGCCGTGGAATTGATGTCATCCACTTCTGCCCAGTGTGACATTTTGTTAGGTGCGAGGTGTTCCCAACTGGATAGTGAGTGATACGGTCTCTGGCCCTAATGATTTTTGATGATTAGAATTCTGAACAGAAATTGAAGCAGCTAGCACTCTGCTCGGAACATGATCGGAAAGCAGAATTTTCAATCTCTGATTTCAGTTCATTTCAGTAGGGGTGATCACATGCTGTGGGTAAGGCATCATGGCAAGTGGGATGTAGGTCATTCCTACCCATGTGGCTCTCGGGCCATAGCCTGTCTGTGCCATCTGGTAGCCACATGGCCTTGGGCAAGTTGTTTGACTCTCTGCACTTCAGCTTCCCCATCTGTAAGAAGACTGAGGTGAGAATGACCCTAGCTCATAGTGTTATGGTGAAAATCTAACATGTGGGCTGAGATATAGCTCCGTGGTAGGGCGCCTGTCTAGCAGGTGTGAGGCCCTGGGTTTGATCCCCAGCACCAAAAAGAAAAGACCAAAAAAGAAGTGGAAGGAAGGAAAAGAAACAAAGGAAAGAGACAGAGAAAGAGAGAGAGAGAGAGAGAGAGAGAGAGAGAAGAAAAGAAAGAAAATCTAACATAACTCTATAGGTTTACTTGTTGTATTACCAGTTGTTGTCATTCTCACTATTATTATTAAATGCCATGAAGATGTCTGAATGCTACCTGTACTGTTCTCTTCTTGCAAGAGTGTCTTTTTATCCTTACAGATAATAGCCTTGCATATTTGTGATCCTTCTTAGCAGACGTTGTAGACAGGCTGGTGCATTGCTGATGGCCATGAAGAACCATGGTCCACTGTGGCCAGACTGGGGTTCAGAGCCCTGCTTCATGATGGCTCATGAACATCTCAGAGCAGCAGTGGGCTTCTTCTGTTCCAAGAATGTCAGCACACATAATAACCCATTTCTACTTCCTGTGTTTGCCCTATTAACAGCTTTAGGTTTTAATGCCTATATCGGCTTTTCTAGAGTTCATTGTCTTGCTAATCCATGAAAAATGGATTAATAATCAGGAAGGTCAGGCAGAAGGACTCTTTCTCCCTTGCGCCTCTAATCCCCAGATTGCTGTGGGCTTGCTCTTTTGTCAACCAGGAAAATCCTATCATTTCTGATGTCAGAGCCACCTTTCCTTAGCAAGGACTGTTGCAAGTCCTCAGCATGGCTTTGTACTCAAATCCACTAGATTTTTCCTTGTGTTTTAGCTAGTGTGTGTCTTCTCAATTTAATTGTCAATGAGCATTGCAAGCCAATATAGCATCATGCTGGAGGCTGTCTTAGAGATGTGGAAGTTGCAGGCAAAAGCCCAAGAAGTCAAAATTCTCAGCAAACAGCTATTGTGTAACTTAGCAGGAGTGAGAATGGTTCTAACCACCCACTTGCTCTATGTATTTACCTTCAGATGTTATATCCACAACACGTTTACCTTGCTGATCTCAACTCAGCCTACTGTTATTCATCTGTGGCAGGTTATAGGCTGGATGTTCCATCTAGGATCCAGTGTTTCAATAATTTGCCTAGATTTCCCAGAGCAGTGCATGTTAACTGACCTCTGATCAATATCCCCTACCAGAAAGAGAGAATTTAAGGAGATGAATTCATCTCAAAAAAATAACATCATTTAAGAAAATATTTGTAGCAAACCTGTTGTGTGTTTGGCACTGTTCTTATTCTGGAGGCATAATATATAGAGCTGGTGTTCTACTGGGGCAAAGAGAAGACTTCCAGGAAAGAAAATGAGTTCAAGGGATTCATTCAGACATTAGTAAAGTGCTGTGAAGAAAATGATGCAGGATCTGGGGCTAGAGAGGGATTGGGAGGTGCTATTTACACAGTGATCCAAGGAGCCCTCTCTATAGTCATATTAGACCCGATGGGAGTGATAGGAAGGGACAGCTGTGTGAAGATACTTTAGGGTTGTATTTTCTCATGAGGTGCAGGACTCTTATGGCTTTGGGGATTAGAATATAGAAAAGATGGTTTCAATCTTGAGGAAACGAACATCTAATTGGAAAGAAAATATACAACGGAACCATGAAACGATCTATTGAAAGTTAAGTGATATGGAGGGCAAAGTGCTGTTCACATCTATGGGAGAAGCAGCAGCATGTGTTAAGGTGGCCAGCAAAGTCCCATCAGATGAAACCAGGTTGTGTTCAGAGGAGGTTAAGGCTTTGCTTGGGTTGAGCCTTGAAGAACACATCGGAAACACAAGTGGCACAGAGAAGCACATGAGTTGTTTCACCAGTGAATCTTACACCTGGAGAATTTCTCCCCAGGGCTGAGGTGCAGCAATATGGATCCCTACAAAGTTCTTCAGGTGGTATTGCCATGGCTTATCTGAGAATTGGTATTTTAATCCCAGATCTAAATTCCTGGGGTCGGCATCTGTGCCTGGTCCACTCTGCAACTTGGTGTCTGCCCAACCTCTGCATTCCGGGTATACAGCTTTCATCCTGGACCCAGTTCATATTCCTCTGGCATGTTGAGGGGAGATACCCTGTCAGGTGACCCAGCCAATTAAAAATAATTAGGAGCACCATCACAGCATGTCACAGACTGGTTGACTCTCTGCTAGTGGTGCCAGGCACTTGCACTACCATGTAGCCCAGGTAACTAACTCCAGATCTTGTCCAAGAAGCAGTGATAGGTAATGTGAGCTCCTCAGGGAATCCTCCTTGGTCACAGTTTACAAGGCATTTCTTACAGCCTGCGTCTCAGGTTTCCCTGCACTGCTGCAGAAGGAAACCAATAATCATGACAGCCTCTGCTTTATTCTAACGATCAGGGAATGAAAGCTAGCTTCCTCCTCTCCCTGGGGGTTACTATAATAACCCTGACGTTGTCGTGAATTGCAATATTGGCATTTAAACAATCAATACACTGATCAATGCTAGGATTAAATCAAGCAGAGTTTGATATGTGCAGTGGACATTAATATGCCTCCCCCAAAGCATTGAAAGCCACATGGGGCCATCCAGGCATGCAGTGGGTGGACAGGGAGGAAGGCAGGCAAGATGGGAGGCATTGGATGAAAAGGAAAGGCAGAGGAAGGCCTACCAGTGGGCTCCTTTATTGTCCTTTCCCTAGTACTGTGAGCAGAAAGGCCAGGAGTAGCTAACCATTTGCAATTCCCCAGGAAATGGTGGTCCTCCCCTATATGGGGGTATCGCTTCATTTATTTCCTTTGTAGATGAAGGCCTGGGGCAGAAGGAAGACACTGGCCTGTTGCTCCTACCTATCTGTCTCTAGATCCTTTTAATGATTATTTGGGGATTCTTTCTTATATAAGGGGTGCTTCTCCAGGAATGACGCCAGAAACCCCAAGGGAACATTGGACAAAGGTCAGCATACTTTTTTATAAAAGGGCATATAATGAATGATTTAGGTCTCTGGGGCCACATGATCTCTGTCAACAACTGATCAACTCTCCCACTGTAGCATGAAAGCAGCCATAGAAAATACCTGAATGTATGAGCTTGGCTGTGTTCCAATAAAACTTTATTGGAATTTGAATTTTATATTACCTTCACATATGATGACATATTCTGGTTTTGATTTTTTATGACAATTTCAAATTGCAAAAAAACATTTTTAACTCAATGGACATAAAAAAGCTTGTTTTGCACCAAATTTGAGTCTACAGGCCACGGTAGCCAGCCCCTGGCTTTGGATACAATGATATACTTCAACATTTCACTGATAAGTCTAAAACTAAAAACTCAAATTTGTTAAACTGAGACCATCATCTTGGCCAAAGGGCCTGAAAAAAACATCTCATTTTATCAATAATTTCATAGAAACTAAGTCTCCTCTTTCCAAATTACATAAATATTTCTTTTCCTTCTTCTTTTCTTCCTGAAGATCATTATGAAATATCTCCTGCTCACGTACATGTATGGCATAGCTTTCTTCAATCTGTTGCCTAAGAAGGAAGTGGCATGTGTGGATCTATGTCTACACATATTTATTACATAAATACAATATATATACATATACTGCAATTATAGAGATATATGTGACATATATTGATAATATTGATAAAAATAAAAATAATAGCTGTATTAGGCAGCTTTGTGTTATTATCAGTGAAATACCCAAGGCAGCTAACTAATATTAGCTCACAGTTTTAGAGGTTCAAATTTCAAGACTGGATTGCTTTATTCCTTTGGTCTTTGGGGAGAGTGGTGAGTGGCAGCACCTTAAGGCAGGAGTGTGTGGAAGCAAACAATCACATTTGGAAGAACATAGAGAAAGGGAGTGGGTGACGTCGAGTTTGCTCCTTTTATATTTGTCCTCTTAGGAGACCTCACAGAGTCACATGGGAACTACTAAAGATTGACACATGAACTTCCTCACACTCCCAGTGACCTAAGGACCTTCCACCAGGCCTTGCCTTCCGAAGGTTCCTGCACAACAGCACCACCCTGAGGACCAAGGCTTTAATCACAATGGAACTTTGGGGGCCTTTATGGAAGCACATAGTAAGCACTCAGCCAGGGTTTATTCAATCCTTTGTACAAATGATGTTTTCCCTCCTTAAAACAATGCTGTGAGGACTTTGCTCCAATACTCAGGCACTTCTTCCTGTTGCAGACTCGAAGTGAAGCTGCCATGACCGTCCTGAGTGGCCACGTTGTGGTCTGCATCTTTGGTGATGTCAGCTCAGCCCTGATTGGCCTCCGGAACCTGGTGATGCCACTCCGTGCCAGCAACTTCCACTACCATGAGCTCAAGCACATTGTGTTTGTGGGCTCCATTGAGTACCTCAAGCGGGAATGGGAAACACTTCACAACTTCCCCAAAGTGTCCATATTGCCTGTAAGTCCAAGGTCACATTATTGATGCCTTTTTCTTTTGCTTTTCACTCACAAAAGAAAATCCCAAGTGGATGCAACTGTTGAAGCTTTGATCATGCCTCTGCTTCTTCATCTGAGTATGGGCCTGAGGATGCAGCCCTTCCTCTCTGCTCTGTCTAGGAAAATCCAAACCCTGGGAGACCTTATTAAAAGAAATTTGCAGCCAAGTGCAGTCCCTCATCAAGATGAAGTTGAGCTGGTATCACATGTATTAACCATATCAGTGTATAACCTCTCCCTCCCTCTCCCTCCTCTGGCTCTCACTCTCTAATTCACTCTCTCTTTCTTGCCTACAGAAAATCTAGAGTGTTGCAATGTTGCAATGCTTACACTAATAATTTACTTAGGGAACCACTGACAGCATTTTACTTATGACATGATTAATGCTTAAAGAAACCTTGATATGTCCCACCTTCTGTTTTTTACTAAATAAATGTGAATAACAGAATTCTTTATCTTAGCTGGACAGAAGACCAACCCCTGCTTTGGGCCACCCCCATCTACCATTTATTTAGAAGCCCAGCAATATTTGCATAGGTTTATGTGTGAGTGTGTGTGTGTGTGTGTGTGTGTGTGTGTGTGTACATGCATGCATGTGTATATATGTGGTAATCTTAATTATAAGACACTAGTACCCCAATTTATGTGGGATACCACAATTTAGTGTGAGGATTTGAGATACATGATTTAGGAGTCATGTAACTACTTCCTCAGCATAATGGCTGTGTTGTCCACAAAGTTTCAAAAAATTATATAGTATTGTACTTTTCAACATTGATATAGTTATCCATGTCAAATTCATGCAAATATTACTTGTATTCCAAATGTTTTCTTATAAGTCATACCTCTAGAACTGAGGAACATGGATTTCTCTGCTTATAAGATGTCTGTGTCTTCCTCTACTTAGGAAACCAAAATCCATTATTTCTATTATCAGCTTCTAGAACCTCAGAAATGGAAAAAAGAAAGGAACCAAGTAATATAATTCATTAAAGAATATATAAGGATCTATCCACAAGCAGTACCCATAAGTAGCCACCATTTGCCTTCCATGATTCCTGGCACATTAGGTCCTCCATAAATACATAAGAGTGAAAAACATTAGACAGCTCTCTTTGGAGGCAGGGCCAAAACCCAGCTGCTTTAGTGAACTCATGTAGTTCAAGATTGTTGTTAGGTGCCTCAAGTTGGGTCTGACTCATAGCAACCCTATGTATAACAGAACAAAACACTCCCAGACGCTATGCCATGCCCAACACCATTTAGCATTTCTCTGCCACGCATGGATTTTCAATGATTGATTATTTTGGATTTGTTTTGGGACTGGGCTTCTAGGTCCTTCTTCCATTTTTGCAGTGCTGGAAATTGAGCCCAGAGCCTCAGAGAATGCAGAACACCACTCTACCAACTGAGCTAAACCCTAACCCTATAGTTAAAGGTAGCCACCCATAAACTAATAAAGCTGCATACTTAGAGGAGCATAAACATATACTGTGTATACTTTGCTAATTTCAGAAATATGGTGGATTTGATTATGTATTTCCATGATTATCTTCCTACATATACTGTTCCACATGATCCCTAGACTCCTAAAAGCATCTTTATAAAAAGTTAATTCATTTATTGGGATGAGAGAGAGAGGGAGGATGTGTGTGTGTGTGTGTGTGTGTGTGTGTGTGTGTGTGCGTGTAGGGTTAGGTGTGTGATATTTGGTATTTGTGTGTGCATGTTGTACATGTATGTATGTGTTTTTTCTGTGTCCCCAGTATACATTCATTCACCTGCCACTGTTTATATGAATGAGCGCTCATATTTGAAGATATTTTACACTCACCCAAAATTTAACATACTCAAGCATTACAGATTTGTACAAAATGGGCCTTGGCCTGTGTCTTCACATATTTCATTGTTTAAACAGTATCCTACATATAGAGTCAGCCCAGAGAAGCACAAAACTTTCTACGTATGTCATTTGTATTTCTTGAGGTTTAAACTCATGTGTCCACAACTTCACAAGGATTGCCTTCTATCACAATCACTGCTGGACTTTACAAGGTGAAAATTAAAAGAATATGAATGTGGGCAGTTGAGGCTTATATACTGGCAACATGATACAGATGTTGGTCAGACTTATTTTGTATCAAGAGATACAAAGAAGAGGACATTCTTCTCCCAAAAGATCCTCCTCCAGTGCCTAGGCCAGTAGCTTCCCAGCACTCATAGCACTAGATGCCCTTCCTGCATGGTTCCACTTTGCAGCAATAGCTAGGGGTACTTAGAATGGGATCAGGACTTCCAGTGAGTCATAAAGGAGACTCGATGGGCTGCATATGGTCAGCCAGGTCCTGTCTTCCCAAAGTTACTTCTCCAGGAAGGGGGATGAGAGGAAGACATCCAGAAACACACATAGCAGTTAGCAAGCCCTTGCCCTCCCCAGCCTGTGAGTGGAAGGCAACTGGGGTCTCCATGCAGGCAAAGGGAAGCTGGTTTCAGGCTGGTGGACCAAGGATGGTCGTGGCTGGATGAGAAGCCCAAAATTGTGCTTCTAGGGAGCTCTGATATAGGATAGCCCTGTTACTTTTTTTGGGACCCCTCCTGAGGGCACAAAGCATGTTGAGGTCACAGCCCTGTCCTTCTGCTATACATACCTATGGTCGCACTCTCAAATTCAGTCATGACCCCTCAATCTTGGCTTTTTCCGCTATCTTATGTTATTATGAGATTTTTTTAAAAAAATCTGTTTACTGGCTTATTTATTTTTAATTACACCAGTAATATACAAATATATTCTTATTATAAAATATTCAAATAATATAGTAGTATATAAAGTCAAAAGCAGACTTTCTCTTTCATCCCTCCCATCCTTTCTCCCTCCCCAGAGGTAATTACTGTTATTAGTTTACTGTACATTTTTCCTGCATTTTCTCTTTGAATTAAGATACATTTATAAATGCATTTATAAATATATAATTTTATTTTGAGGGTTTTTTATATAAACGAAGCTACACTTTTTGAATTGTTCTAGAACTTTTTTTTCACATGCCCTCCTCTGTATCTTAGAGATTTTTCCAGGTTGACTGCATGAAGAGCTACCTCCATCTCTTAACCTGTGTACTCCTCTGGCATATACATGTTCAAAAATATATTTAACCATTCTTAGATTGTTGGATAATTATGCAATTTCTTTGTTATTTTTTCTTGCTGGAAAATATGCAATAAAATTAAATGACCTGAAGCTCACTTCTTTCCATCTCCCTTTTGCAAGATGCACACTAATTCCACTCCCTCCCCCAGCCTCCCAATTGAGCAGAGCTTTGCGCCCCACCTCATCACACCTGCTCACTGATTTCCCCTTGGCTGCATTGGAAATTCTAGCTAGCATTTGCCTGAGACAGAAGTGACCTGCTATTAAATAAATAGGCATTTGAAACCCACCCCCTCGTTACATTCTGAAAGCCAGAGGTTGCCACAGGACAGTTACTTAAATCAAGACAATTTCGAGGCAGGAAGAAGATGTAGACCCTGGCATTATTTCTCACGTGTTTGTTAGTAATAGCTTGATTGAGTATTGAGAACCGGCCCGAAATGCTGCCATCAGCACTGACTACCCTTTAGATTAGCACGCGGCCCCTATTCCCTGAAATGTAGTTAGGCCAGCTTAATGTCAAGGCATAAAGAAGATACTTGTTAAATAATTTCCCAAAGCTCCAGCACAATCTTTAATTTGTTTTTATTTTTTCCCTCCTTCCCTCTTCTCTTTCGGTCTCACTTTTGCTTCTCTCCCTCTCTCTTTTTTTCTTTTCTCTATGCCAAAGGGTACGCCATTAAGTCGGGCTGATTTAAGGGCTGTCAACATCAACCTCTGTGACATGTGCGTTATCCTGTCAGCCAATCAGAATAATATTGATGATACTTCGCTGCAGGACAAGGAATGCATCTTGGCGTCACTCAACATCAAATCTATGCAGTTTGATGACAGCATCGGGGTCTTGCAGGCTAATTCCCAAGGTAAGGACAGCCTGTAATACTTCTCTGCTGTGCCTACAGGGGACAGCGGCTGGCAAGAGGGATATCCTTCACTCAGTAATTCAAAGAGGCTCACGACAGCCTGCCTGGCAGTGAAACCTATGGTTGCCGCGATGGCTTCCAGAGGGGCATCTGCTCCTCTTCTTGCCATCCTAGGATGCAGGTCTGAGCCCTGATCATTGCCCCTGCACCACCACACACACACACTAGGTTGCCTTCCTGGACAATAAACAAGTCTTTAAATGACCACCCCTTCACCCTTTCCAAACAGTGGCTTTATGACCAGGGTCACCTGCTAATTGTCAGAGCACTGAAAGATGCTAGCTGCACCTGTTTCCTTCTCCTTGTGTATATTTTTGCCATTGAGCTGAGATGGGAGCATTAAGCTTTGCCATTGTTAGGGCTACAGCTAAGAGTGTGCTGACCAAGGGGTGGTGATATCTGGAGAGTGGGGACTGTATGGACACTAAAAGGCATTTAGCAAGAGGTGACACTTGTCAGCCTGTGCATTTTCTTATAGGAGACACAGCAGCCTTAAATGACACACAGCTGCCTTCTGCTATGCCCCCAATCTTCCCTGTCATTTTATCTGGGATCCTGGGCAGGTGGTTACAAGTAAAGATGTCATCTAGGAGTCTCAGAGACGCAGTGCAGCAAAACCCCACAGCAAACAATCTCGGTAATCAGGATCTGGAAGGATAGGATGCCAGGCATTTTCCTCTGAGTGACACCTCTGTGTGGGCAGACCACGAGCTATACGATGCTTGTCATGTATGGCCTACTAGATGGGTGCATTGGCTGCCTGATGGGGGCCTGAATCCCATCATTCCAGGAGGAAAGGTGGAAGAGGGGTGGCCTATGAGAACTGCAGCTGTTGGGAAAGGGAGCACCCTAGTGATAGCTGGGTAAAGTTCCTCATGGAGGGCTTTCTGGGAGCTCAGCTTGAGCACACAGCCTGCATCTGTGTGCTCCGTTCTCTTTTAACAGCTCAGCATCACCACCTTCTCATTTTCGCTCTGGATTGCAGCAAGGTCAGGAACAATAGTTCCTAGAAACCTCTTCTGTACAGGTTTCTTTCCTTGCACTGGTTCTGGGCGAGAGCTGGCCAGTGAAAGAAGAGCACTGGGGTGGGGTTTGGAAAGTAGAGAAAAAGAGGCCTTCATTGTTTAGAGGTAGCTGCAGCCAGGCCCCAGCAGATATAAGGCTCAAAGCTACTCTCAGAGGAGCTTCCAAGGAACCACCTGGCTTTGCTGCCGGTGATGCAGGAGGTAGGGGCTTCTCTGAGAGTCTTGAGCAAACTGAGATCCTTCTACTATGTTGTTGTATGTGAATGGCAAGTGGTGTCCTCCTTCACTTTGTTTCTTTAAACTTCCAGTGGTTGTGTTGTTGGATAGTGTCAAGTTGGGTCTGACTCATAGCAACCCTGAGTACAACAGAATGAAACACTCCCCAACATTATGCTATGCACATGATCTTTTTACGTTTGGGCTCAGTGTTACAGTCATTATGTTTCTTCTCATTTTGAGTCATGCCACATCAGCAAAAAGAACCCCAGGGGCAGTAAAGCCCTCCATTTGTATCATTAAGGCATTAAGGTCAACTCTACTTTGAGGAGCCTGCAGCTGTAGCACTGTGGCGTCAGATCTCGGAAGCTAAGCAGGGTCGGGCCTGGTTAATACTCGGATGGTAGACCGCCTTGGAACACAAGATACTGTAGGCTTGGGAGAAGGACCTGGCAACCCACTCCCAAAAATCAATCAGCCATTGAAAATCCTATGAATAGCAGAGAAGCACTGACAAAAGTGTTTCACCTGTTGTACATAGGGTCGCTATGAGCCAGATACCGACTCGACAGCACCTAACAACAACAACTACTAGTTCGAGGAGGCAGGTCTTCCCCAGTCATTTCTTGCATGCCTTCCAGCCTGGGGAGCTCAGTTTCTGGCACTATATTTGAAATGCTTCTTTGCTATTCATAGGATTTTCAGTGGCTAATTGTTCCAGGAATGGGTTGCTGGGTTCTTCTCCCTAGTCTGTATTAGTCTGGAAGCTCAGCTGAAACTTGTCAGTCATGGGTAACCCTGCTGGTATCTGAAAAACCAGTGACATACCTTTCAGCATCATAGCAACATGCAAGCCCTTCCAGCATGACAAACTGACAGATATGTGGGGGTTCAGTGGTTGTACTGACCTCTAATTTTCCTCAGACTATTGCCAGAGCTGGACTGGGTATGGCTTGGTACCCTGGCTCCCGGGCTTGCTGCCCAGGAATAACTTTCACACAAAAGCAAGTGAAAGCAAAGAAGTTTTCCATAAAGGGATAGAAAAGAAAAACCTTCATGACATGGAGTGGGTCCTGAAAATGGGTAGTTGAAGTATTGTTGTTGTTATGGTTAGGTGCTGTTGAGTCGGTATGCGACTCATAGCAACCCTCTGTACAGCAGGGGAAACACAATTGTCAATGCTTCTCTGCTGTTCATAGGGTTTTCAATGGCAGATTGATTTTTGGGAGGGGGTTGCCAGGTCCTTCTCATAAGCCTGCAGCTTCTGGTGTTCCCAGGTGGTCTCCCATCCAGGTACTAACCAGGCCCGACCCTGCTTAGCTTCCGAGATATGACGGGATCCCATGCCACAGAGCTACGGCTGCAGGCAGTTGAAGTGTAGGGGTTGTATAGTCTTTTTTCATAGGTTGTGCTACCTGGGCTGGCTTCAGTAGATTGGTTGTCTTTAGGGGCACTTGTGGGCTGGCCCAATAAGACTAAAGGAGCAGTTGTTCCTTTGTTTCTACCTGAAGACCAATTGGTCAGTGATTGTTAGGCTTGTCACCTATGTTTGCTTCTGAAGAATGGAACTTTTGGTGGCTTAGTGGAAACTCATGTAACTGTTTCTTTGTTATTGCTATACTTCAGTGTCCTGTCACTCCCAGGCTCTGATTTTTGATTTAGCCCTTCCAATACTTGAAATTCAATGGCTTCCATTCTTCTGATATAGCCCTCACTGAGGCCTACCTTTGACCTCTCCACTCTACCACCCTTCCCACTGCCCCCAAATCTAAATCTTAGCATCCCCTTGCCCAGCTATGCAGGACAGCAACATGTCAAGGCCCTGAAGAGGCCCTGTGCTCTGACCGACTGTACATGCAGGAGGCAGAGGCTATCTCTGGACTAGGGAGTCGGAGAGAGGGAGCCAGGACAGGGAGATAGGATGTGAGCAGACAGGAAGCTGTCCTTTCACAGATGGAAGAGGCATGCTGGCCTTTGGTCACTGCCATTAGGCCCTTGATCTTCAGTGCACATGATCTGGGGTAGCTTGTTATAATGCAGAGTCTATACTCTGCCCCAGACCTACTTGTCAGGTCTGCTCTGTTGTAGTTGTCTGCTTTAAGGCACAACAAATCTTCCTTCTAATGAACCCCTTGCAGTGAAAACTCTGACCAACCAGATCAGACAGGCCTCTTGTCCTGGGGAGGGAACAGCAGGGGCCATGGGGTGAAGTAGAAATAGCAGTTCTCACTTTGCATAGAGATGGAGGAAGGAGGAGGGGGCAGGAAAGTGTACCCTTTCCCCAGCACACCTGGCTCCTTCCAGACCAGTCATCATGATTTTCATGATCCGTAGCTCAGAATCTCAATATATAATTTAGTTACATATACATCTGATGTAGGTATTCCTCTCAACTACCTGAAGCTGTATCCTATCTCTCATAACGTGTATGATAGCCAAACTGGTAACAACACTTTTCGTCCCTTATGCTTGAAACCTTATTTCAGCTGGGAGTGGTGGTACATGCCTGTATTCCAGCCCTTGGGAGTTGAGGCAGGAGTACTGTAGGTTCAAGGCCAGCCTGGGCTGCATAGCAAGACTTTGTCTCAAAAAACCTGAAAGCCTTTTTTATTCTTTCTAGCACAGGACTAAGCAAGAAAAATCGCTTTGGGCAGGAGATATGGAGGAAGGAGACAGTTCCTTTTCCCTCCAAAGAAAAAAAAGAAGAGACATCTCCTTTCTACATGCTTGTGCATACACTGCTATAGTCAGAATGTTTGACCTTCTAAATCCATCCATAGAAGTGAAAAGCCTCAATATGATGGTTTTAGGAGTTGGGGACTTTGGGAGGGGCAACTGGGTCACAAGGGAAAAACCCTCATGAATGAGATTAGTGCCCGTATAAAACAGGCCTGAGCCAGGCACTGTGGCTTACACCTGTAATCCCAGCAACTCAGGAGGCTGAGGTAAGAGGATGGGGAATACGAGGCCCAGAGGCAGCCTGTGCAACTTAGCATGACCCTGTCTCAAAATAAAAAAGTGAAAAGGGGCTGAAAGTACAGCTCAGTGGTCACACACTTAGCTAGCATGCATAAGGCCCTGGGTTCAACTCCCGAGTACTGCAATAAATAAATAAATAAATAAACAACACAAAAATGAAAAAAGCCTCAGGAAGACTTCATACTCCCTCTGCCATGTGAGGACAATGAGCCAGAAAGTGGGCTCTCATCAGACACTAAATCTGCTGGTAGACTTCTCAGCTTCCAGAACTGAGAGAAGTAAAGTTCTGTTGTCTATTAGCCACCAGTTTATGGATTTGTTATAGTGGCCCAAATGGAGTATGCACATACAACAAGAGAGGCAGAGGACAGGTGGCAATGCTCAGTGGCAGTTCTCCTGGCTCTCTGGCTAGCAGTGGAATAGAGCATGTGCCTCTCACGAGCAGGCAGTCTGGTCTGCTCCAAAGGACAAAATGTAGTTGCTGTTGGCAGCCACGCCCATAGTTCCCCTTGTTTCCTACACTGTCTTCTCCCATCCTGTCCTTGGTTTCTATAACATCCTCTGGTGGCACTCTGACATTCCAAAGGTAGTGGTCAAGTGGTGGCCATCAACACAGAGAAGTTGCTTCCTCCCCAATGCTCACCTTTGGAGCTGGCCTTGCACCCAGCTCCTTGTGTTTTTCTCAGCCCATGGGGCCACATAAATGGGCTAAGTCTCCCTGTTGCTCTCCTTTCTGAGACTTTTCTGCCTAACTGGAGTGCCCATTGGCCTCGGATACTTGCTTCTCCATCTGGACCCTTGGCCTGTCCAAGCTCCAAAGGTATTGATTAGAATTACAGGGAACAAAAAGAATCTCCTGTTACTCTTTTCATTTAGGGAACAGATCTACTCTCCCTTGAATGATAACCACGTTGATTTCTTGTCACTGCCACCCCAAGTTGTCCTTTATGAAACCCATCCTCTACTTTGTTGGGAGAACTATGTTAACCATTTCTCCAGAACCCAGCTGGGCAGAAATGTAGACTCAGGAAAGATGTTGTGCTCTTGGGCCAGAGCATTTGTACAGCCTTATGGAAAGTTTGTCTGACATAATACACTGGAACATGAACAAGGTGTCTTAACATTGAGAAAGTAGGGCCACCATGGGGATTTGTGTCCAGGCACTTGCCACTGTGTGTTATTGGGTCTCCTTTCTTTTCTCTTCGCTTCTCTTTTCACATCCCCTTCTGGTGTCACTTTTCTAGCCCACATGGTGTCAGGACTGACCCAGCCTAGGGATTCTGGACCAGATACTTTCTGAAAAGATAGGAGATGTGATGGCCGGTTGTCAAAAACAATTACAGAAAAAGGTGGCATACCCCTTGCTGGATGGTATATCCAATGTGACATTTGGGTCTATGAGATGCAGTTTTAATATACAGCAGGCAAAACTGCAGTGACAATTATATAAAGCAGGTGAAGCTGCTGCTTGCTGGTCAGCAAACATCAGCTCAGAACCACTTTACAGCTCTTTACCAGCAACTAAGTGCCTTTATTTACAGAGTGCCTGTCACTTCCCTTTGGCTGGAGAGCTGGTGTATTATTTAGCACACATTTATCTGGGGAAAACATTTCAATTTAAATCAGCTGGTACAACAGTGGCTCTTGCCAGACTGTTTCCCTGTGGTTCTAAAAATACAAGAAGTGAGTGTGATCTTGGAAAGGAGGGTGAGTAGAGGAAAGGTCTATTCTCAGAAAGCCACAGGGGTCAGTACCTGAAGAGAGAGAGGGCATGTAATGCAGTTGTTCATTCTTCTTTTTAAAGAATATATCAAAATGTGAAATGAGCATCTTGTAGCATACTCCTGCTTCCTTCCACTAAAGGTATCTCTTAAGGGAACGAAAGAGGAATAAATGTGAGTGTCTTCTAAGCATCAGTCACTATAAAGGCCCAAGACATGATGATGACTTGAATTCAGCCTCTCATTATTCTTGAGGGGCTCTGGGAGTAGAACAGACATCCCCATAAACAAGGACAGTACAAGGAGGCAAAGGACCAGGCTAGAAATAGAGGTACACAGAGGAGGCTTCATTTCATATATTTCAAGGCTTTCAGAAGCCTTCTAAGAAAAGGTGACAGCTGTAAATGAGCTGAATGCAGGTCCTTGTTGAGCACTTGAAATGTGGCTAATGTGACTAAGGAACTGAATTTTTCCTTTTATTTAAATTTAGTAAATTTAAATGTAAATAGTTATATCTGGCTAGGGGCTACCACATTAGACATTTCAGACCTAAAGTGTAGACTTGATGCCTTGCTAGGATTTGGGGAAGTCCTTAAATATTTATAGGGAGAGGGTGATTAAACCCATCTTTGCAAAAGATATCAGGCAAATATATAAGCATGGCTCAAGGTGGGAAGAGATGGAGGCAGGAGCTACATAAGAAAAACCTTGGCAGTTGACTAGGCTGGGGTTAGTTCAGTTGGTAGAGTGTTGCTCTGCCGTCTCTGAGGCCCTGTGTTCCATCCCCAGCACCACAAAAATGAGAGAAGGACGTGGCAACCCACTCCTGAAGCAATCCTGAAACAATCAGCCATTGAAAACTTTATGAGGGTCACTGTGAGTTGGACCTGACTTGATGGCATCTAACAACCACAACAACTTCAATGGACTGGAAGGGGTGGGATGGGACCCCATCATGCAGCCTAGTGAATTCAGTAGGGAAGGCAAAGCAGAAATACACGTGGGTTTAAAGTATATAAATGATGGTCCTTGAAGGCCAGTTGGACAGGAAGGGCGTGTGAACAAGTAGAGATGAGTTGAGAATGAGTTTTGAGATTGGCTACTGGGTGTAGAAGCACTGAAGTAAACAGAGGAGTCAGGAGGGCAAACAGGTTTGGGAAGAAGGTAAAGAACTCTGTCCTGGTCCTTTTGAGTCCATGAGGGTTAGCTGAGGTTGGAGACATGAAGCTGGTCAGTGCAGCCCTGCACTTTTCCTTTCAGAGCTCAACAGGAAAGGCAGAAGTAATGGTCTTCTTTAGCTTGGAGGGGGATTCATAAGAGGCAAATGATTCTATGGTGCTGTTAACAGAATACAGATGCTCCTCAACTTATGGTGGGGTTATATCCTAGGAAACCCATCATAAGTTGCAAATACCATAAGTCAAAAATGCACCTAATACATCTAACCCACTGTGTATCACAGTCTGGTAGCACGGTATGCTATAGAGGGTCCATTGTGTCCCATCATGAGTACCTGGCTGGTTGGTTGCTGCAGCTTACTCCTACTTCCCAGTATCAAGGGAGAGTTACCATACTGCAAATTGCTAGCCCAAGGAAAAAAATCCAAATTCAAAGTTCAAAGTATGATCTTTACTGAATGCATATCACTTTGCACCATCATAAAGTCAAAAAGCCTGCAGCTGTAGCCCTGTGGCATCTGATCCAGTCAGATCTCGGAAGCTAAGCAGGGTCGGGCCTGGTTAGTACCTGGATGGGAGACCGCCTGGGAACACCAGAAGCTGTAGGTTTGGGAGAAGGACCTGGCAACCCCCTCCCAAAAATCAATCTGCCATTGAAAACCCTATGAACAGCAGAGAAGCACTGACAATAGTGTTTCCCCTGTTGTACAGAGGGTCGCTATGAG